>MU227031.1:361954-397483 GCA_018584345.1 Thuja plicata
TATATATATATATCTGTGTGTGTATCTATGTGTATATATATATGTGTGCGTGTGTGTGTGTAAACCATAACTTTTCCTCCACAAATATGTATATACCCTATTGTCTTAACAACAATTACACCATTAAACCTGCAAGTAATAAAATGAAAAAAAAAACATGAGGAAAGAGGAGAGAATAGAGGGAAGAGAAGTAGGATGAGAAAGAAATGGAGTAAAGAAAAAAAATGCCCTAACCCTAATTTTGAGTTAGGGTTTGACGTGAAAATGAGAGAGGAAAAAATGCTAAGAGAGAATTGAAAGGAATTTTAAATTAAGATACAATTCCTTTAGTTTGCTTGGAAACCCTAAATAGGGTTAAGGTAAGAAAAATAATAAAATATTATGTGAGCCCAAACATAGAGGGAAATTTCATTGGAGGTGTTGACATTTAAGTTATGTGGGTTAATAGAAGTTATCAATATAGATGGATGCAACAAGAATAATATTATAATAGCAATTAAAGTACCTTAATTTAATGATTTGAATAATATGTTATCATTAGTTTTAAAAGAAATATATACATTAATATAACATAAATATTTAATTAATTATCTATAAATGTGGATTTTAGTTACTAGAAAGGGGATTTTATTATAAGCGCAAGTATAGATGCATTAAACTGACACATTTAAAATATAATGTGTTCGTAATAGATTAATAATATCGCTACAAAATAATCCTCCATTGTAATTAATGTGTAATGTGACACTTGAAGTTTTAAAATAATATGTCGTATTAAGAATTAAAATAATGCTAAATGGTAAAGATTCAACTAATCAATTATTGTTATGGTTATAGTTGTTTAAATGAAAATAATGTGAGATAAATAATTAATTAAATAACCAACTAACGTAAAGAAAGGATTTATCAAACACTTTATGGTAAAGTTGTTTGTTTAAACAACATATGATTAAAATATAATATTTAATATTTTAATTAAAATGTGTCTTTTAGTTTATAAAGGGGTAGTATAAATCACGCAATTATTATTGCCATAGCCTATAATTGAAATAATGAATGCACATTAGGAGTAAAGGTAAAATTATTGGAGGGCATAATTTAGGGTTTATTAACTTATCATATAAACATTATTAGGACTTATCAGACCCTTTAATCAAATGTAGTTAGTTAGGATTAATATTTAATCCTAACTAAGGGTAGCCACCCTAATTGAATCTGAACGGATAGACTCAATCGAGGGGTGTTGACAAGTCGGTCTTCGCTTGTCATGACTCCCCTCGATCTTTCAACCAACTCATCCTAGTTACTATTTTGGGATTAGATATACCCAACTAAGTCGTACCCTCTATAGTGAACTTAGTATACAGTTTAACTTGATCAACATGTAACATTATTTCATTTAACATGTTTAGAAAAACCATGTTGTTGTTTTATTTCCCTAAAATTTGGGCATGACAATAGGTCCTTATCATTCTAAAACCAAGACAAAAGAAACATCCATATTTCAAGAGAAAAAAAATGACCAAACTAGCCTATTAAGGTTAAACTTACAATGGGTCGTGTGAAGATAGAGAGAGATGCAAAAGGTGGATTTGATGGTCTATTAAGTTGTGTTATGCTAGTCAATCCATCCTAAGGATAACCAAGAAAATCATTGTATGCAAGGAAATCCATCACAAGTAGGATTTCCCCAAGGAAAAATATTATTTCCAAAGGAATCCGTTAAAAGAAATGGTACAAAAGGATTGCCCCAAGGAAATTTTTGTATCTAAAGGAACCTGCAAAAAGAGACTAAAAAGGGGAGGGCTTGTCCACCCTACCGCGTGGTGGGCTGCCACAGTTGGCTTCACCCGCAGGGGGCCCTGCCTTGTCATGAGCAGCTCGGCCACCACGGGGGTGGAACCTCTGCAAGGGCCACACCCCACCGTGAGTGACTCAGCCGCCATAGGGGGTGGAAACCCCACAAGGCTCCGCCCCAGTCATGAGAAACATGGCCTCCATAAGGGGGTTGCTTCGACCGCCCCCAACAAAACTTAATAACAAAAAAAAGGGTTTCAAAAAAATCTCCTCTTTAATTGGGCCCTGCAAAGCTATGAAAACAGACACACACATATGTATATGTATATGTATATGTATATGTATATGTATATGTATATGTATATGTATATGTATATGTATATGTATATGTGTATATATATGTATGTGTGTGTGTCTATGTGTATATATGTGTGTGTGTGTGTGTGTGTGTGTGTGTGTGTGTGTGTGTGTGTGTGTGTGTGTGTGTGTGTGTGTAAACCATAGCTTTTCCTCCACAAATATGTATATACCCTATTGTCTTAACAAAAATTACACCATTAAACCTCCAAGTAATAAAATGAAAAAACAAACATGAGGAAAGAGGAGAGAATAGAGGGAAGATAAGTAGGATGAGAAAGAAATGGAGTAAAGAAAAAAATGCCCTAACCCTAATTTCAAGTTAGGGTTTGAAGTGAAAATGAGAGAGGGAAAAAATGCTAAGAGAGAATTGAAAGGAATTTTAAATTAAGATACAATTCCTTTAGTTTGCTTGGAAACCCTAAATAGGGTTAAGGTAAGGAAAATAATAAAATATTATGTGAGCCCAAACGTAGAGGGAAATTTCATTTGAGGTGTTGACATTTAAGTTATGTGGGTTAATAGAAGTTATTAATATAGATGGATGCAAAAAGAATAATAGTATAATAGCAATTAAAGTACCTTAATTTAATGTTTTGAATAATATGTTATCATTAGTTTTAAAAGAAATATATACATTAACATAACATAAATATTTATGTAAGTATCTATAAATGCGGCTTTTAGTTACTAGAAAGGGGATTTTATTATAAGCGCAAGTAAAGATACATTAAACTGTCACATTTAAAATATAATGTGTTCATAATAGATTAATAATATCGCTACAAAATAATCCTCCGTTTTAATTAATGTGCAATGTGACACTTGAAGTTTTAAAATAACATGTTGTATTGAGAATTAAAATAATGCTAAATTGTAAAGATTCAACTAATCAGTTATTGCTATGGTCATAGTTATTTAAATGGAAATAATGTGAGATAAATAATTAATTAAATAACCAATTAACGTAAAGAAAGGATTTATCAAACACTTTATGGTAAAGTTGTTTGTTTAAACAACATATGATTAAAATATAATATGTAATATTTTAATTAAAATGTGTCTTTTAGTTTATAAAGCGGTAATATAAATCACGCAATTATTATTGTCATAACATATAATTGAAATAATGAATGCACATTAGGAGTAAAGGCAAAATTATTGGAGGGCATAATTTAGGGTTTATTAACTTATCATATAAACATTATTAGGACTTATCAGACCCTTTAATCAAATGTAGTTAGTTAGGATTAATATTTAATCCTTACTAAGGGTAGCCACCCTAATTGAATCTGAACAGATAGACTCAATCGAGGGGTGTTAACAAGTCGGTCTTTGCTTGTCATGACTCCCCTCGATCTTTCAACCTACTCATCCTAGTTACTATTTTGGGATTAGATATACCCAACTAAGTCGTACCCTCTATACTGAACTTAGTATACAATTTAACTTGATCAGCATGTAACATTATTTAATTTAACATGTTTAGAAAAACCATGTTGGTATTTTTTTGCCCTAAAATTTGGGCATGACAATAGGTCCTTATCATTCTAAAACCAAGACAAAAGAAACATCCATATTTCAAGAGAAAAAACATGACCAAACTATCCTATTAAGGTTAAACTTACAATGGGTCGTGTGAAGATAGAGAGAGAGGCAAAAGATGGATTTGATGGTCTATTAAGTTGTGTTATGCTAGTCAATCCATCCTAAGGATAACCAAGAAAATCATTGTATGCAAGGAAATCCATCACAAATAGGATTTCCCCAAGGAAAAATATTATTTCCAAAGGAATCTGCTAAAAGAAATGGTATAAAAGGATTGCCCCAAGGAATGTTTTGTATCTAAAGGAACCTGCTAAAAGGAGACTACATTGCAAAAGATAAATTTTGCTAAGTAATCTAAAAAATTTGATTGTAAAATTAGATTTGTGGTGTGTGCATATTGTGTAACAAAGAATGTAGTCCATTCCCCCATGTTAAAGCAATTGTGTATGCCTTAACAAGAGAAATAAATTTAAGGTAGCATACATGCATCCAATGGATAAGGACATTTACACTATGACATGCCCCCAAACAAGGACAAATCAAGGGAAATACAACATATGAGAAAAAGAGCACATAAGGGATCCATTAACTTTGTGCTTAGTATCAATATGTGGTAGCTCATGTATATCAAGAATAATTGTAATGAATTGAATTCATCCCCCAAATGTAGTAGAACTACAAGCACAATGAAAGAAGAGAACACAAGACAGACAAACAAAAGTCTTCTCAGGTCAACATTGTGGAGACCAAAAAGATATATGTCTACTACCACTTTGCATCATCCCCAAGAAGATCACAAAGGCACATTTACAACAATAGCACATGTACGACATAACATATGTATGACATATAGAAGAATTTAGTTACAAATAGAAGAATGTCACGACAATTTTGATTTCTTTATCACCATGTGCCAACAGAGAAATAAGGGTTGTTCAAAGAAATCTAATCGTAACATATAATAAACAAGAAACACATCATAGGGGAAGCACATTACGAACAAGAAAACATACGAAATAATCCACCACACCAGAGGATCTATTCAAGCATATCATCCTCCAACCCTTCTAATTGGACATTGTTTAGGGAAGTTAGACAACACACAAGAGGAGAAACATCAGGTATTGTAGATGGAGATACTGCAAGTTCCAAACAAGGACCACGCTCTAACGATGAGTCACTTTGTTTGTCACAAGGAATGATAAATAATATTTTTGAAAACCTTGAAGATAATTTATGATTGATTTCAATATCCTCATACATATCATCTGAATAATTAGGATTAACATCATTTGCATTATTAATATAATTATTATCATCAAGAGTATCATGGTTATCTAAATTAATCACAATAGCATCCTTAATTTGAAAAGAAGAAGAATAATGTCTAGATAATTTATTTTTCTTAAGATTAAATTCCTCCCTTGGGCTATGCATAGGTTGGTCAAAGGGAATAAAAGCATTATGAGGTGTTTTAGGGGATGAATTAGTTTGGGAAGCAAGATAACAGGCCCTAGCATAATGTCTATGATGGTGGTAACAAGCACATTGGTTATGTTGGTTTTGCTTGATATTTGAGAAGATTTAGGATCAATCAACATGGTCTCATTTTTTCCTTAAAAGGAGAAACATAAGGAACCTTACTAGGTTGAGAGATTGAGGATTCTAAATGTTTTTAGGATATAGGAGGTGGAACAAAATCATAAATAGGAGGAATGAAATGCGTAGGAAGGATTCTAGGTCCAAGAAAAGGAGATTGAACAACCTTAGGGTTTCTCAATTCATAAATCATTTCATTTTTTTTTTTAAATTTTGGTAAGATTGGAAGAAAAGATCTTGGTGAGGTTAGAAAGGTTGAGACATGTTAGGCCAAAAGAAGTCAAGGTCAAAGTTTCCACAACTTGCTAAAGGCTAATAGAGATTATGATTGATCGTGATAATTTATCCATTGTGGGGAAACTTAAGGCTCTTATGAATAGGGGAAGAAATAAATTTCATGGAAGTGAGCAAAGGAAGTCCAAGTATCACTTGTAATTGATCAAAAGTTGGGATGAAAACAAAGGCGACATTTAATCATTTCGTACCAACTTCAATGCAAAGGGTGATAGAACCTTGGGTAGGACAAGTAAAACCATTAAAAGTATTAATCATAACATTAAAAAATGCATACTAGTCTTGATGAAATTTTCTCTTGAAAATATATTTCTCATTATAACATTCACCATGCAAGTGGGATACATTAGCACTCCTAAAGAGAATTTATTACTATTTTTGTGAAAATATAAAGATGACAGTCAAGTGCTTTAATAGTCTCCTTAGGATAAAATGTAATGAAAGGCTCAAGTTTAGACTTGGGTTTGGTTTTATATTTTGATTGGTCAATATGATTAATAATATTATTGGCCACATTACATGTAGTATCAAGATTTATGGAACTAGGTTGAGTAGGCAGAACAATGTCAGTGGAAGAAGAAGACAATGAATTGGTTTGATCAACGGTATTGGTTAAATGGTAAGGGAAAGGATCGTTCTAGATTTGAAATTTTTGGTTGGGGGTACAACATATTTATTTCCATTATCATTAACACCCTCAAAAGTTATGGTATTGGAATCTATGAGATATAGATACATGCTTCAAGCAATAACACTTCTCAGTATCATGGTTAGGCTAGAAATGATATTAGAAAAAGGCTTTGGGATCGTGGGAAGATAGAAATGGTTTGGAAGGGTTAATAGGTTTGATAGGAGGAACCTTCAAAGCATTAGCATTAATACACTTTAGCATAACATTGTGCAAAGATCTAGAAAGAGTTATGAAATTGTGAGATAGTTTGAAAATAGATGACAAAGGAGCCACACGTGCTTGTGCATCAACATTGTTGCAATATTTTTTTTATTTTTGAGAGACTTCACTCTTATGAATAGAGCCATTGGAGTGGATCAATCAAATTGGCTCACATGAAGCTGATAATTATGAAGCACCGCACACAATTGGGTAAAAGATGTAAATTAAGAAAATAATAACTTATCTCTATTGAATTGTAAATTATAAATAAAAATATGTTGCACATCCATATTAGGCGCATTATAAGAAATTTGAGCATGCAAATGTTTGAATCTACAAATAAAATTAGTCACTTTTTCCTTCACATATTGCCTAGAATGAATCAAATTGGCTGAAGAAATTTGAAGACCGATATAATTTTAAAATTATTGAATGAAAGAATTAACAAGTTTTTGAAATGGGTCAATAGAATGAGGAGGTAAAGAAAAAAACCATTATAATGCCTTATTTCTAAATATCCTAGTAAACAATTTAGCTATAAGTCTATGATCATTAGAGAAGTCACTACACAAGGCTTGAAATGGCTTAACATGAGTCAAGAGATAGACTTTTCCATTGTATGTCTACAACATAGGTATGTCCATGTATTGAGGGATAATGATATGAATGATATCATGAGATAATGTGATAGAATTATCACTAATAGGGATTTTTTATTTGGATTGGGTGATAGAAGCAGGTTGTTATTGCAAGGATATAACACTTTGGGCAAGGTTATTAATGGTATGTTTGATAGGTATGTTGGTAGTAGACATGTGTGATAATGAAGGATGTGGGACATTATGGTATGTAGACCTATGATGATGGTTGGGAAGCACATGGAATACTAACAAGAGGAGGTATGCTAGGATTAAGAAATCCTCCAAGACTAAAATGTGCAGGGTTGGTGTTTTAAATAGATGTAGCCATGGTAGATGGACTATAGGTAGGCACATTAGGTAATGATATTAGAATAGGAATTAAATTATCAACATTAGGATTGGAAAGGTTAAGGGCTTCGACACAACTTTTCATGGACTTGAGATTTCCACCAATAAAATAGGATATACCACACAATAAATCAATACCATGTTCATCATTTTGCATCAACTTCCTCAGTTTTCCTAATAAAGGGATGGCCTCACTATTATAATATTCTTGACTTAACCATTGTTTAAGCTTTTTGAAATCATGAGAAAGCTTTTGCACTTGGGTAAGAGACACTCTTGTTAATTCTTCATCTTCATCCTTAGAAGAGTCAGAAGAGGGATTCTCAACAATAGTAGGTATGTCATTGGTAGGCATAGATGTATAATCTACATTCATATGGAATATGCTAGAGGACTCAATATCTACACCCTTAAAGGAACCCATGATAAGTCTATATCTTCTTCTTACATGTGTGTTATACGTAGGACTCAAAGCTATGAAACTCAATACAAATTAAGACAAAAGGAAAATGTATAAACAATGCAAGTCTAATAAGTTGTTCATTTAAACTTTTAATGAAGGAATGAACATACATTAAGTTTATACAAAATAGGTTTCACTATGAAAAAGTTAATATAGGTTTGTACATATAACCTAATGCATATAAATGTAATCATCCAAGCAATAAACACTATATGAAAAGGGTTCTAAATTCATAAAATATAACATACAAATCAGATATAGACACCAAATCATAATGGAAATTTAAGGGCGTAGGGTTCACCAAAATACAATGACAAGAAATGTGGCATAAGGAGTTTTCACTAGGATGAGAGGAAAAACTAGGAAGCTCACACTAAAAATTATCTCACACATTGGAAGAAAAGTTTATCTACCAGGATCAAGGAGGATCAAGATCTAAGTCCTTTTCTAATGAGTTAAAAACTGACTATGTAAAATGTAAAGTTAAGAATGCAAGATGTAGGGAAAAAATGGAAAAAAAATGTGTATGCGGAAATATCACAGACCCTAAACTCAATTCTGATACTATATCTAGGAATCCAAAGAAAATACTAACCTATTATTAATATTTTAGTTTGGAATGGCAGGAATAGGGTGACCTATCTTGCCAGAGGCCTTGGGAGGCACCTGAGACCTAGAAGATTATGATGAAAAATTTTACACCTGTAAATCCTTTCCAAATCTGCCTATAGCTCTTTCTATAGATTTTCCACCTATCAATGGCATATAGAAAATAAGAATTTTTTTGGGGTAAAGTCTTGGTGTCTTGATTGAATTTATTTCTCTTGAATTGCTTGATTGGATTCTTGGAGTGATCTCTTGATTAAATTAGTGGATGTCAAAATGGTGGAGGTATCATTGCTTTTGTACCTCTCCAATCCATTTTGGGGCTCAAAATTCAAAGAGGGTAGACAAAGATTTGAATATCCCACTAAAAACCCAAGACCTTTCTCCAATTTGAATGTGGGCCACATTTAAGTGGAACAGGGTACCTTTTGAGGTATGGAGAAACCTATTTCACATTGTGCCTTACGGGGTGCCCAGTTCTAGCTAATCAAGTCTCAAAATTAAATCGAGTCAATCGGGGTATGGGATACCCAAAATGAATATGGAATCAAGGTTTGAAGTTGTAATAAATACAAAAGGCCACCCATTTTGAAATAGGGCCTATGTATGCAAGAGGTGATAAATGATTGAAATAATTAAAGGGGCACACCAAAAATTAATGACCCTCATGTAAATTAGAATTAATAGAAGATAAATATTAAAATATTTATTAATTAAATGAATAGAAAAAAGGATAATTAATGCATGGAAGCCTTGGAAACTAAAATGGGGCCTAACAAAGGACTAATATCATACTACCTATAATATAGGACACTACATGTGTCCTTAGTCACACTTTTGAGAATTTTTGTTAAGTTGTTCCTTTGAGCACTTCCACATTGTATTAAGCACTATATAGAGATGAAAAATGTATTCCATTGACATGCATTATGATCTCATGACGTGTTTCTACATATGAATCCAGAAATGCCTCGCAAAAAGCATGAGATTCCTTGCTACTAAATATGTATATCAATTTTTAGCACAACAGGCTCATATCTAGTATGATGTCATTCAATCTTTGGATAATGTGCAAATTTATAAGACAATGACATTAATTCCTACAAAACCATAATGGGAAGCCATCTTGCACACATTTGTGATATTTTTCAGCAAGATTGGATAATATTCAACATCTAGTGTTAAGCATCTACATGCATCATATTAAGGGCGAGTTGCATAATCTCTCATTTCTCTCCTATTGAGGGGAGAATTTATTGTATTAGTACATAGAAGAAATCCTTGTGGGGTCTTGATCAGTCCTTCCTTCTATGACCTATCTTCTTCTCTCATACATTCATTATTGTATCATTCTATCTTGGACTGGATTTTTATTCCCATTGGATTTTCTCCTTTTCTCCACTTTATGAGAAACTTGTACATGAGTACATAACATGGCCAGGTTGCTAGGGCTCACCATAATGCATGATTTACTCCCTAAGTTGCGCTTAAGGAGGGAGGAGATTTGTTAGTTTAAATAGGGTCATAACCACACTATTTTGTTGTTAACACTTTCTAGATTGACCTATTCACACATAATCTTAAGTTTACTTGGGCATTTTAGTATTTTGTTTAACCTCATGTAGTGTAGACATGTACTCACTTAGTGATAAACATAATGCATGTCCATTGACCACTTGCACACACATCAAGTGTGCTTACAAGTATCTCATCCTTGAGGGTTATCCAGTTATTGTACCAAACTAGTCTACCTCATCTTTCTTGCCTATATGTAAGCTTATATGTACATTTTATTTAACTTTTTGAGATTACTTATTTGGCTTTATTTTCAATTAGTTTGTGGTTTTTTATTTGCTTTTAGATTCTAGCCAATCCCAAAAAAAAAACTTCCCATGAATTAGGACTCATATTCTTGCACTTGCCATAATGTATTTTGGAATGAAAAGACGAAAATGACGCTCATGCCTAATTTATTCCTTGTAGAGCCCCTTTTTTATAATCTAATCCTAAGGCCACATTTTATTGTGAGTTCCTTGGGAAATTTACATCCTTTTTGTAGTCAAACTTAAATATTGTCAATTTGAAGGTATGGTAGGGGTGTGAAGTTTGTTCTTGGATGCCTCTAGGTCAAGCAAATCAAGGACTTGTATTTGCAAGTGTTTTTTAGGGCATGTGGCTAGAACTTCTTTTATGGAAAATTTTTCTCTTCTTTGTGGTTATTTATGGGCTAATGTTATTTTTTTTCAATGGCTCATTTTTTCTTTCTTTACAAGATAGTTGTATATTTTTACATTTATTTGATACTAGAAAAATACTCAAGCCTTTACTTTAGTTATATTATCATTTTACCTCTTCTCTCATTCTAAAGTGTTGTGTGAATCTCTTTTATGTTCATATTTATATGTTTTATTGGTCATTTATACACATATGTTATGTATAATACTTTTCTTACCTCTATACTTGTCTAAGAGGATTGATATAATAGGCTTGAATGATTTATATATAATCTTCATTGGTTCCTTATGTTATTTTGATCAAGAGGAAACTCATTCAAATCTAGGCGCATCTCCAATATTAGGGATTTAGTTTATTTAATGTAGTGTTGAATCCCTACACTTATATTTAGAGAGGAAATAAAACTTCTATAGAGGTATAATCTCAATTACAAGGTTCCCCACCTTAAGGTATTTCTCACTATACCATTGGAATGCTGAGCTAGCTTCAAATTATTTCATGTGACGATATTTTCTAGAAGCTTAGGACTAGGTTTCAACAACTTTGCATCAATCAATAAAATATTTTGGTATATTTTTCAATGTGTGTGGCCTTTTATAGGTAGTTTCTTGATTTTGACAACTTTTTTAGTTGAATATATTAGTTCAAGTAGTTTGCTAGAGGTTCTTATGGGTTTTTTTCTAATCAGCTAGTGACTCTTCTTATAGGTACCTATTTCTTAAATAATGTAAATGATTTCTCTATTTTAAAAATTTTTTGAATGAATTTGTTGCTTCTTTAGATGCACTAGTATCATCCATATAAAACTGGGAATACTCTTCATTTTATCATGGCTTGCCTTGCTACAAAAAATTATCAAAATGTTCATAATGCTTATCTCCCTCCCTCCCTAGATAAACCTTCTTGGTTGTTGTCTCATGCTCATAATCAACTCAAAGAAGCCTACTTTATTTCCAATGAATAAGTTTATGTTTCTTGTTATCCCCAAGATACGAAAAAAATCTTGAAGGAGTATAAATTTTAGTAGTAAGAGCTTGCTTATCAATCTTATCTTGATAAAAAAAAAAAATGGAAACATAAAGATAACAACCTGAAGAGTCCCTTTATATCTAGATCCAATTGATAAGTGATGAATAAATCAAGAAACTAACTCAACCTCCTCATCCAAAATTTCAATGTCCCAAGTTTTAGAGGTCCATGTCCGTTGCAACGTTGTTTACCTATACAAGATCAATTTTTTTATTCCTCCTTAAGGAACTACCCTTCAGACTCCCCACCAACCCATTTCTATTCTCCTAACACCATTATACTTTTCAAAGGTGGATTTTTTGTATGGAAATATAGTTAGTATAATGAGAAAAATAGTGATATGTTTGAGGAAAAAGAAGAGAAACCTATTATTTTTTAACTCTCATGTGCTCTAAATATTGAAAGCCAAGCAATAAGAAAGTGAACATGCTTAGTTGGGATAAATATACACACTAATCAAGTAGGTGATTATTGTAGGTAAATAAACTTAGATGAAATAATAAATGAGACACTCCATCACACAAAGTTAGTCCAAAACCAATGAATGAAATTGGATGACAAATTTATTAAAACAAGATAGTTTGAAGCAAGAGATTGGGCATTACTCTATCATTCCATATATAAATATCATCTAGGGAGTTTCAAACTAGGTAACTAAGACCATATGAAATAGCATGAGTATTCCCTAATGGGCCCATTAAGCTTTAGAGAGTTGACCCAATGAGACTATCACTATTGGTAAATGGTCATCAACACATAATATATAAGAAGCTCGTGAACAAAAATGGTTTCATCGACTAGCTCTCTCATACAAAATTTCCAAGTACCTGTATTGGGAGCAAATAAAGTTTTATAATAATTTACACCTATAGTCTATAATAAAGTTTCTATAGTCTAGAAACATTTTCCATCTTCAATAAGTCTTCGTCTTGGGTTAGGATTTTAAATAACCACAACAAAGGGACCTGCTCATAAAGGAAAATATAGGGATTGTCAACTAACATGACACTAGTCAACCCATGGCATGTACACTCTAATAAGATAAAACATGACTCTACATATATACTTCAATTAGGATGTGGCATAAATTTCTCCATGCCAAATATTACTTTTGCCCACTTATCAATTATAAAATGTGCAATGATGTCATTCAATTTAAAAAGTGCATGCACCAACAAACCAACACATAACAACAATCATATCACTATTTTTCGCCAATCAATTCATCATCATCAATGATATGCATTTTTAATGCAATCAATTTTGATTTCAAATTTTATTTTTTATTTCTAAGTAATGATGGCATTTAAATTAAATCATATTAATTAAATTAGCATCAAATTGCTTAATAGGTATCTTCATTTCATCTCTCTACTTTTTGGTACGTGAGGACACCTACTTATCTTAAGTTGGGGGATGGGAGGTTATTATTAGTGGATCAATGAAATATAAAACAAAATTTTCATAATGCATAATTGTGATACTTTTCAAAAAATCTCCATTTTAAATAACCAGATCACTCTTTATTAAGGATTATGCTTCATTCAATGCACAACTATTTATTATATTATTACAATTACACTTATTGTTGTCTTCAACCTTTGGCCATCTTCACTTTTGTTCTCACTAAACCTATAATAGTGAAAATAGCCAACTATAAGAGTTTGTTAAAAACAAAATTAACCTAATTGAAGCTAAGGTTCAAGGTATTTGAGAGGTGAATTCATAATATAGTAGTGAAACAGAGGGGGAAAAGGCACCTTAAGAGGAGACCCCTTCAAAAGAGAGTTTATTGATCATAACAGAATGAACAAAAAACACAAATTCGAGGAGGAATTTGAAAATGCAAGATGGATTGAGTATTTTTATAAGCTAACAAAATTTGATCAAGGATGTGCTTTGATTTGTGCTAACCCTAAAATATGGGGCAACTACTGTAAAATGACTGAGAGTTGATGCCACCATGTTAGCTATAGGTTAAGGGTTTTTCATTAATGGTGGTTATTATTCTGATAATAATATTGTTGTTTTTGCTAGAGCAGAGTTTATCAAGATTGGAGATGGTTCGTTGGACATCTCAAAGTAATGGATTGAGAGAATTTCTCTTTTGACTAAGTGGCCAACAATTGAGAAGTCCTCAAGAGGAAAATAGGGTAAGGGGAAGGAGAAGGTAGTGGGAAAGGGGAAAAAAAAAAGGAAATCTATGAAATAAATCCTCATCTTAGCATTTGACAAGAAAAAAAAGGAATCCCATAAGAAGGAGCAGTAGAAAGAACCATATCTTGTTCATCTTGTTAAAAAAGATGAAACCATCACCTAGTAAATGACAAAGAGAGATGAAGAAGCCATGACCCAAAAAAATGAAACAATAGAAATTTCCATTGATGTAGGAAGGAAAGTAAGGCACAATTTTTGTTAACTGCTTCTAAACCAAAAAAGACAACCCTCTGTACTTGTGAAAAATAACAATTAAAGTTCCAAGAAGAAAAATCTATCTCTGTTACCCCTAGTTTTCAAAAGCCAATTCTTGAGTCTTTTACCACATAAATATTCACTCAACATGAAACTCCCAGTGTCGTAGAAATAAGAAAGAAAAATAAACCAAAATACTCTACTAGGAAAATTGCACAGAAGGTCCACCAACTAATATCCAATATAGGGAACAAGAAGAAGAAAACTCACATTGAGTCAAGAGTAGACATAGCTTTTGAAACAAGTAGTGGGAGATAGGATATGTTTAGGGATATGACACTTGATGAAAGAGGGCATGATTCTTCTTATGATTATCTTATAGAGTTTGTTGAGCAGATACAAGACTAGCCTGAAAGAAATTTAGTATCATAAGCTAGCATAACACAACTCCCTGATATAGAACAAGAAGTGTAGAAATAATAAAGATGGAGGAAATGAAAGCAAAATAAGTGGAATTAATAGAGATGGAGGACATAAATTTATATCAATTGACAAAAATGGATGTTAAAGAGGTCGAATATATTATGGAATAGATTATAGAGACTCTCCCTAGCAAGAAAATTCCGTAGGATTCTCTTGTTGTATCTTGGCCCTCACTTTCAATCAAGCTATGGAATAAGATCAAGCAACTATAACTATAGGAGTCAAAACTAGTTGAAGAAAAAAAACATAATTGTAACAAATGTTTGAGAGAGAGATGGAAGAGGCCACTAAGATAAAGAGGTTGAGAAGAAAGGTAGATAATATGGCAATAATGGTTCCTCAAATTATGAATTGTAGGCCACTAATGAGGGTCTACAACCTTTTTCTTAGGGAGAAACTATTAATTTTTTCATTTATGCAATTATATTGTGATCTTCCCTATTCTTGGGTTACTCCCAAATAATTATTTAGTGTATTTAAAGCCTTAGTTGTTGAAGTAAAAGGTGCACTGTATGAATTCTATCTACATAAACTCACTTTACCCTATGACACATAATGAAATCCTTTTATATATGAAATAAATCTACAAGTTAGATATTTTTTATCTTATGTGAGAAATGAAGAAAACAGAGGCACACATATGGTTAGCTATAAATAAATGGAGAAATATGTTGTCTTGAACCTTTGAGTTGAGCCAAAGGATATGGACTCCATCCTCAATAATTGGGTATTATTAATGAATAAACATGTCTTTCAACAACAAATCCTTGCAAGTAGGAAGAGTAGCTATGAAATATTTGGCATATTGGCATAGACGAGAAGAAATGTACTAGAATATCTTGCACAGTGGCGGTAGGAACCCACAAATGAACTCAAGAGGAAGGAACCCCATTACTTATAAAATTAACATGAATCAATTAAGAGGACTAAAACCTACAAGAATATAACCATCCAATGACAAATTACCTGGTTACCACTACTCTTTCAACCCCCATTGCTTTTATAGAATAGTAGATGGGAGAGGAGTAAAGGAGAATAATGCAAAGCTAGAGGGAGGATTAATAGAGATAATTTATTATATTGGAATCCACTAACACCTCACTTGGGAATAACAATGCATACTGATTTTAGGGAGTTAGATTTATTGAGGAACCAACTAGTTGATCTTTCTTGGGGACAATCAAGGAGCTAAGTTGGAGGCAATGACAAGTCTAGGAATTGTCTCTTTTATATGTCCTTTATTTAGACTTTAGTTAGAATTTTATATGCTCATTATGCTATGCCTTTCTTTAATACTTAACTCTTTAGACAATTCAAAGATACATATGATGCATTTTTTTAATATTGATGATAGATAATCCTTACATGTGTCTGCTAGAAGTTCCAAAATTATTGCCATAAAGACTCCCTACACCTTAAATTGTAGCTCATGTTCATGTTGCATTACAGATAGCCATTAAGGCAATGTTAAAAAAACTACTACATATGTGATATGATTCAAGTCAAAAACTATCTAAAGGGATATACAAAAAAAAGACTATTAGTGGAAAACTATAGGAGGAGGAGGAGAGGAGGATGGAGAGTGAGAGAGGGAGAGGGAGAGGAGGAGGAGAGGAGGATGGAGAGTGAGAGTAGGAGAGGGAGAGGAGGAGGGCGGGGTTGGAGGGTTCAAATTTGAATTCCAGTTCTGGCAGGAATTTAGGCAATGGAAGGATTCCCGCCAACAGGATGGACAGAAAGAGCGGGAGAGGAGGAGGAGGAGGGTTGGCATTTTCAAATTTGAATTCTAGTTCTGGCAGGAATTTAGGAAATGGAAGGATTCCTGCCAACACTATGGCAGGGGAATAATAGAAGGAGGGAAGAGCATTAGGTGAGGGCTCCACAAAAGAATCAGATGAGGACAAGGAACCTGAGGATGCTCGTTCCCGAGGAGGTGGGCCAAAAAATGTGGTAAATGCTGGTAAGTTTTCTTATGTTGAGAATGCTGGTAATTTTTCATCTGGGGTATCTATGAAAAGGAGTTGGTATTCCTTATTTGGCATTAAACTAATGGGTAAGTCCTCATTCCTAAGCATTAATGATATCTCTGAACCTGAAAAGGGAGTATTTGGCATTCAACGTCCTGATCCCCTTGTGGACCATATAGTTTCTATAATGGAGCTTACCCTGGTAGGAAAATTTACTGGTTCAAGGCCTAATATTGATATGGTCAGACATTCTACAACAAGGAAATGAAACCTTAAGGGGCAAGTAGATGTTGCAGCTTTGCCAAAATCTTTTTTCTCTTTCATCTTTTCTAGTATGGAAGATCTCTCAAGAGTGCTTTGTGGGGGACCCTGGATGTTTGGAAAGTCATCATTGGCTCTCCAAAAATAGGTGACCAACTTGGACCTGAATGCTGATATGTTTGAAATAGCCCCTGTCTGGGTTCATTTCCCAGGCCTTCCCCTATAATATTGGCATGAGGATGTCTTTGCGGGCCTGGCGGGTGCTTTTGGAGAGATCTTATCTATAGACCCAATGACAGCCGCAAAATCCAGACTTTTCTATGCTAGAATCTGTGCAAATATCCACCAAAAGGTGGATTTTCCTAAAGTTATCTCAATAATGTCAAAGCTGGGTAAGTATATCCAGCCTGTGGAATATAAATTTGTCCCCTTCACTTGCTTTACTTGTAAAAAAATGTGACACTGGGAAAAACAATGTCTAAAGAAACCACAGAAGGAGAAGGGAAATCAAGTAAAGAAGTGCGAGCCTAGAAAAGAATGGAAGGAAAAAACTAGCACTGTGGCTCCACACCCAAAGGGTTCTAAGTTAAATCATCAGGAAGAGAATAAGGTAGATAAGGAAAGCACTAAAAAACCAGCATAGATCAATAAAGAAACTAACCTTTTGGTAGAAAACAATGAGGAAATGAGTAATAAGGAACCAAAGGTGGTCAGGGAGGTTTCTGAGACCCTGTGTGATCTGGATCAAGCAGAGAAAGAGAGCATTCATTGTCAGCCTAGCCCTCCACTCTTCCCAATCCAGGAACAAAGTGGAGAATCTCTTAAGAGTCTGAAAAAGGTAAGTTTAGGGAATATGGATAACTTTGAGTTCCCACAAGCCCTCAGTATGGTGATCTCTTTTACTCCTTTAGTCCCAAACTCTGGTGACCACACCTCTAATAAAAGCAACTGTAAAGGAAATGATGATGAAAATCTATCACCTCTTGTGGACCTATGGAGAGAAGAAAGTTTGGAGAACTAAATTATCTTAGGGAAAAGACAAGAAGAACCTTGGACTACGGTTAATGGTAAAAAAGTTTGTAAAAGTTCTACAAAAAAAGGAGGAGGATCAAATCAAACCAAAACTGGTGGATCAATAAAGAAATATCATAGTCTCACTCAAGGAGGAGTTCAGACAAGAAGGTAACAAAAAGCAGATGTGGGAACACCCAAAGGTGAGAAGAGAGGAAGAAAATCTCTCAAAAATACTCATGAGCAAGAAGCTAAACAAAATATAGCGGATGGTCGTCAGTTAACCATCCAAGAAATTTTCTCCCCAACCTTAAAAATGAAGATAATATCCTGGAATATTAGAGGTCTGAATAGCCTCACAAACGGGACGTCTTAAGACACTTGGTTAGGAATAGTAAACCTAATATCTTACTTATCCAAGAAACTAAAATTCTCAAAGAAAAAGTGGAAAAAAACCAACCTTCTAAGATTGAGGGAAGTATAGGTTGTGACTCTGATGGTGCCTCTAGCGGGGTGGTCATTTTCTAGAATAAGCAGACTATCGGTTGCACTCTTTTGAAGAGTGAGAAGACTATCATTCTGGGCAAATTTTCTCATATAAAAGATAGATTCACTTGGGACTTGATAAATATTTATGCTCCTAATACTAGAAATGGAAGACAGAAATTTTGGCAAAATCTAAAAGAGATTCGTAAGAATCACAAGGAAGAAAGTTGGATGGTTATGGGAGATTTCAACACTCCCCTTAAAGGTGAATAAAAAATGGGGGTATCCCCTCCCAGATGGAAAGCAGAACGGACCTTATGGACTTCATTAATGATGAAGCTTTTTGAACATGGAGCTGGAAGGAATCGCCTATACGTGGTCAAATAGAAGAACTGGAAATGACCTTATCCAGGTCAAACTGGATAGGTCTCTCTTATCTCATGACTATATATCAAGGTATTATTTCTCCCTATCTTCTTTGTTAAGAATAGGATCTAACCATTTTCCTATCTCCTTAAATGCTGATTTGATTAATGGTAAGAAAAATATTCCTTTTCGGTTTGAAAAAATGTGGACTGCTCATCCCAACTTGAAAGATAGTATAGAAAACTAGTCAAACTATAAGCTGGATGGGGGAGATATGTATAGAGCAACTAAAAAACTAAATACGATTAAAGGAAAAGTCAAAACCTAGAATAAGGAGGTGTTTGGTGACATCTTTCTTTCAAAAGGAAGAATATAGTTGGAAATAAAGGAAATTCAAGAGAAAATTCAAAATGAAGGCCTCTTAGAGGAACTTAGAAGAAATGAGAACACTATGTTGGCTAATTTTCATAATATCATATCTAAGGAGGAGTCTTTCTAGATACAAATATCCAGAGCTCTGTGGTTGAAGGCAGGAGACAAAAAAACAATATTCTTCCATATGAATGTAATGAAACATAAAGCAATTAACAAAATATCTAACTTGTCTACTAATGGGGGAATCCTTAGGAGAGAGGAAGATATTAGAAAAGAGATGAGTGGTTACTTTTCTCCTCTTCTGACCAAAGAATATAATTTCATTTTATCAGATTAGGAAGATATTATAACTGTTATCCCTCAGTTGGTTGATGCTAGAACCAACAAACTTCTTCAGGCAATCCCCTCGGATAAGGAGATAAAAATTGTGGTGTTTTCTTTTGAAGGGGAGAAGTCACCTGGTCCTGATGGTTTTCCTATGTTCTTCTTCTATAAATACTAGGAAATTCTAGGGAAGGATGTTATGGAAGCGGTTAAAGAGTTCTTTGGTACTAAAATTATCCTCAGGGAAATCAATGATACATTTCTTGTGTTGATCCTTAAAAATCCTGGAGCCAATACGATTGACGCCTTTAGACCTATTAGTCTCTGTAATTCCCTCTATAAGATCATTTCTAAAATCCTCACTTCAATATTGTTGTCTATATTGCCTTTGATTATCTCCCCTCAGCAGAATGGTTTTGTCCCAGGGAGACAAATCTTGGATTCCATTATTGTTGCCCATGAAATATTCACTCTTTAGAAGCAACAAAAAAACAAGGTTTTTTGATGAAGCTGGATCTATCCAAAGCGTATGATAGGGTGGATTGGCAGTTTTTACAGAAATTTATACAGTCTTTCGGTTTGGACATTGGGGTCATTGAACTCATTATGCAACTGGAAACTATTGTTTCCTCTTCTGTCATTGTTAATGGAGGTTCTTCCAAGTTTTAAAAACCTTCTAGAGGCCTCATGCAAGGTGATCCAATTTCACCCATTCTGTTTGTTATCTTTGAAAAATTCTTAGGGAGGTACATTAATAAACTTGTGGGAGAAGGTCGTATTACTGGCCTCCAGCCTTATTCTGCTAGAACTATCTGCTCCCATGAGAAATTTTTGGATGATACTCTCATTATGGGGGGAAGCAACTATCAAAGAAGATAGAAATCTGATAGAAATCTCACCTCATATACCTCTTTGTTGGGCCAACTCATTAACTGGCCAAAAATCTCTATTTTTTTCATCAATACCCCTAAAGAAAGACAGAGAAAAATATCAATTATTTTAGGGTGCAATACCGGTACACTTCCTTCCTCTTACCTGGGATTACCTCTTTGCACAAAACCTCCAAATAGCTTATGGAATTCTATCATTGATAGATTCAATAATAAGATTGTTGGATGGAAAGGGGCTCCCTTAAGTAATCCATGGAAAGTTCAGCTCCTCAAATAAACTCTTCAAAATCTCCCAGTCTATGCGTTAAGCCTTTTCAAGATTCCTCAAAAATTTACTATGATTATTGAAAGGATCTAGAAAATATTTCTTTGGTCTGGAGTGGAAGAAAATAAAAGATTTATCTTGGTGGCTTAGGAAAATGTTTTCAAACCCAAATGTTTTGGAGGGCTTGGATTGAGATCAATTAAAAATGTTAACAAATCTCTTTTGGCTAAACAACTATGGAGAATCTATGGGAACCAAAAAAATGGAATGGGATTATCAGAAACAAATATCTCTTTAACTACAATAATCTAGATGATTTTATCATTGATGGTGAAAATATCAATGGATCTAACATATGGAACAATATTAGCTCTTCCGAAGACCTCATTATTAAAGGGAAGAGATGGAAGCTGGGGGATGAAAGGAGAATTAACTTTTGGGAAGATTGTTGGATCCAAAAGGACCCTTTATATAACAACCAAGATTGGAAACAAGTTATTGATTATTGTAAAGAAATTGTTGGGGTAAAAGTGAAAGATTACTGGCAAGGAAACAAATGGAGGAATCTTGGAGACATAGATAGAAGATTCATATCCCTCCAGCATGAACTGCAAAGCTGGTTTATTCAAAATAACCACTAGGATAAAATCATTTGGGCCCCTAAGCCTAATGGTGATTATACTGTGGCTTTAGCATGTGATCTTATTTCTAAAAGGGAGGAAACACCTTTATGCTCGCAAGTTTGGTATAAATTTCTAACCCCCAAAATCAACTTCTTTTTTTGGATCCTAGCTCAAAACAAACCTCTAACCCTTTATAATCTCATTAAAAGGGATTTTAATCCCCCGAATAGATGTTTTCTATGTATGGAAGAGGTTGAATCCTATGATCATATTATGATGCATTTCTCCTTTACCTATAGGGTTTGGGAACTAATCCTTAAAAAATGGAATCTCTGTTGGCTTTTGACTAGGTTAAAGCTAATTTTGATGGTGTGGCTAAGGGCAACCCAGGAGCAGCAGGTGGAGGTAGAATAATCTAAGATTGGATGGGAATTTGCATTGGTGCGGTCACGGTCCCTCTAGGAGTTCAATCCAATCATACAGCTGAACCAATGGCTACTCTCAACACTATGATGCTGACAGAAGAGCTAGGATGTAAAAAAATTTGGCTGGAAAGAGATTCTCTTAATATTGTCAATAACATAAAAGGCATAAGCAAATCTTCTTGGTCCATCGAACACATCATTGATAAAATAAATCAAATTGCTTCAAAATTTGATTCCTTCTATGTTACCCACAACTTTCGTGAAACTAAGCATGTTGTGGATAGTATGGCTAACCTTGGGGTTAGAAGTGATGTCAGTTCTAAGTGGCACGGATCAACTAAGATTAATGATGAGATCGACTCAATTATTAATCATGACATAATCAATCAAAAGGAGGGATTTATTAGTAGTAATGATCACAATGCATGGATTAAATTTTAATGTGTACTTTCAAGGCAAAGTGCCAAGTGGGGATTAACTACATTAATTACTATTTTGTGTCACATGCTTTATGGATCATAAAAATTGAGAAGTTGCCTTCAACTATTTGAAGAATTTCGAGTGCAGTCAGAGAAATTTGGAGAGAAACAAATATGAGAATAAGTTGATGATAACCTGTGTCAATAGCAATACGAAGAAGGAAGATAAGATGGGTGGTGATCTAAAGAGGGAGGAACTAATGGAATGTAAGTGGATCCAGGAAAAAGAAGTCTGGAGAAAATTGAAGAAGGGTAAAGTGCACCATTACCTGAAACAGTTGCATGGAAATGACAAAGAAATTACTAAGGCTTTTGTCGCAAGGTGGGATAATGGCAAGGTGAACTTAGCGGGGAAGTACATCACTCTAAATCTTGACCTTTTGGCTAAGATAGCAAGGCTCCCTCTTGAGGGCATTCACTTCTCTAAAGACAAGAAGGTGGGAAACAATGCATATAAAGATTTCCCAAAGACTGACGAGGAGAGAGAAATGTTGTGAAAGGTAATGTTAATTATGTTAACATGGCTAATGTCAAACATATTTGGGCCTATGTCCTTAGGGATATTATGTAATACTTCACCCTGGATGGTAGGTATTCCAGGGTTTAAAATATTCATTTTGTGCTGGTGAATCATTTCAGACATAATACTAGGGTTTCCTTTCCATTCGATCTCCTTAGCTCTCTTAATCAAAGTATTTTGGATCATAAAGTTAGGGCTACCCCTATTCTACATGAGGGGCTTATTCTTCTCATCACAAAGTATGCCAAAGATCGCATCTCATATCCGACTCCTAAACATATTTCTAATACTAAAAAAAAGAGCTCTGAAACTTCTTATGGGAAGAAAGCTAGCATTGGTTCGAGCGAAAAGTCCCAAAAGGTGAGCCCTATTAAAATTGATACCAAGATATCTATTTTTCATTAGGTTGAAGGTATAAATTCGGAGGATGACCTGGAAGATGTCTCCTCTAAGGAAGAAGAGATGGCTAAAGGGGAGCCAAGTAATAGAGAAATTTCTCCTTCTGTTACTCCCAATAATGGACCTGATAAAGGTATGGATGAGGAAAATATCCCATCTGCTGGGGCTATGAATGATTCTGGAAAGGAAATCCTTGAGGAAGTTACCAAGAAAATAAATAACATAATGGAAGTTTGCATTGATAATACTCAAAAAAATATTGGTGATGATCCTGAGAATAAGGAGATTGAAGCGGATAACCTGGACAATATTGGGAAGGAGTATGTTGAAGAATCTAAGGACTTGGAAGCTGAAAATGAAAAAAATTGTCAATAATGCTGAGGGGGAGAATATCATTGATAATATGGGGTGTAAGGATGAAGAAACTCAAGTTGAAAACAATACTATTCACTTAGATAAAGAAGAATTTAATGCCAATGTAGACTGTGAGATTAACCCTACACCTCCTGAGAGTCCTAAGGGAGAAATTGAAGAGACGGGAAATAAAATGCAAAATCAGAGAAGCATAGAGGAAGATCTATGGGACCAGGATTTAAAGGTCAAAAGAGATACAAACATTAGCGTGCTACAAGCTGCAAGAAATAAATCCATGTATGGCTATAATATTGATAAATGGGTCCAAGAAGATATCCTGGAAATTCACACTAGGCTTAAAGCTTTGGAGGAGAGGAATGCTCTGTTGGAGGAGACCATTGTCAAAATGTGGAATGATGCAGAGGAGTATCAGAAAGGAAAGAATGTTTCTGAGAAGGTAACTGATAATACTACTAAGCTGGAAGATATTATTTCTAATTCTATTGACAATACTATTAAACCAATCAAAGAGAAAGTGAACAATAGTGACATCATGATGAAGAAGTTGATCGCAATGAATAATGCAAGGATGAAAACTACAGTTGATAATCTAAATGCCCTATGTGCTCTGCTGGAAGGGAACAAATCTAATAAAGTTAATGATGAGGAAGATGGGAAACAAGATATTCAACTATCTAGCCCTGGTTCCAGAACAAGATCAAGTATCAGAAAGAAAACTACTTCGGACAAGCCAAAGATATCACCAATCTGAAAGAGTCAATTCAGAATATTCAGAACTAGATGGTGGAGGCTGAAGAGTTTGTTAAAATGTTGGACTGATTCTGAAGATGGAAGGTTTTTTGCACCCATTTTGCTGGAAGTTTCTTTGTTTTGGGTGTCCTTTTTTTATTTTTCTCTTCACTATGTAATTTGGGGTTTAGCCCTTTTTGGTTTCTATTAGCTATTTTGATAGTGTTGTCGCTTTGTGCTTGAAATTTCTATCTCTTTTATCCTTTGTTAAAGGGTTTCAGGGCCCCTTCAAAACCTGTAGTTACCATAATAAAAAAAAAAGAGACTATTAATAGTCTTGTGAACATTCAAAAACAAGCCCTTCAATATTACAAAATAGGGCTATGATTAGTACTATACATGAAAAAACAAAACCTTGTTGGGGACCCTAACTCATCCCTGCCATTTATTAAGCATTTCCTCCTTTGATTCAGTGGGAATGAAGCATCCACCTTGTATGTCCCTTGTGACCTTTTTTCCCTCTTGACCTGCTTCATAGGCCTAGCATCTCTCATCTCTAGCTTCAGTTTTACAATGGACTTCTGGGGAGTGGACTTAAATTTCCTCTGCCTCTCCACTCCTAGTCTCTCTTCCTTCTCTTCTAAATTTTGTATGAACATCAATAGCTCCTCCCTGTTGGTACTCTCATTTATAAGAGTACCATTTTTAAATTTTGTAAATTGTAAGTCAGCTTTCATGGCAGGGTTTTAAGTGTTTCAGAGGACTTGCATGTTTTGTGTCAAATTCAGAAGAGGAAGAAGTTTGGAATGAGTCAATTCATCATTTAAGGAGTTTATTGGCATGATTAGATTAGGCGTAATTGCACCAGTGAATCAGTGTCATCATTTTTTGGAAGTCTACTATGGAAATTGCTAAGAACTTTTATCCCACATTCATAGTGCTAGGGATATACTTGATGTTTTTATAAATCACATATAGATATGTTAAGTGCCTAAGAGGCATGTGGTTTTGGCCTAGCGAGGTTAAGTGATTAGTGGTTAGTGGCGGACAATTAGCAATTAGGAAGACCATTTTGGTGGGCCCGTGCTTAGATAAAAGATCGTGAGATGTTAACATTAGTCAGATGGTAATACAAACAGGTGTACACATGGATAGATGGTGGGCCCTCGTGTGACAACGCGAACCTAGTGATCAGAAGAAAAGTTCTTCGCTCGATCATAGTCAACAGCAAGAAAAGGCTTCACGCGATAGCGCGAGAGTGACATGTGGATGGGGCTAGCCAAATAGATGGATGACATGGTGAAGATTTTGATGAATCAGGGGTTCAACCTAGAAATAAATAAGAAATGGTGAGGTGCAACAATAATGTGTGGCAAGTTAATAGAGGATGTCAATCTGCGGTGTCTCAGAGATAAACTATAGTTAAAGAATTGTTAACCAACTGTGGTAACCTATCATTTATTTGTGTTTGTAAGGGTAAGAAAAAATAGACGCCATCTTTATGATGAGATGGTGAGCAGATGGAATTTATGACAAGTTAGATTTTTTTGGGTGGAAAGAGTAGCAAGTATGACAAATCAAAGCAGTGTTGACCGAGGTCACCTATATTTTTGGCTCTTTTCTCAGTGATTGACCTTTTCTATTTGAAGACAGATTTCCAAAAATGGATTTAAATGCACATCACCAAAAATGGATAAGCATGCTAGGAAAATCCTATTAGAAGGACCAGTATGATAAGAATTGCACAATAAATAAAGAATATTCATCATATTTGAATTGGCAGAGAATCAAGATGTTCTAGTAAGAATCACAATGGGAAAATGATAGGTCTTTGATTACTCATTTTGATACACTTGCAGTTATAGGAAGTAAGAGGTGATTGATAGAGAACATTTTATGCAAGCGGACAAGGATGTAGGAGTTATAAGTATAACCATTCCATGGCTTATTTGCTAAGACATAACTAAAAATGGGTGTTTCTAAGGATAAGCAATGTCTCTAGATACATATGAAAAAAGAGTATTGGGATTGATTTGTATAGGGAGAGTATATTATTTCTAAAGATGCATTAAAATGGGCCTGAGTTTCTAAAGAGGTATTAAAAGGAGGACTGACTTGCAAACTCACAAACCATTTGAGCTTCACCTTTTTTATACCCTTTGACTCAAATAAATTGGTTTGTTGGCTGGAGCAGAGGATGAGGAGAGGTCAAGTCCTTGGGTCGCTCTTTCTAAAATGCTTTTATAGCATTAGGGAGTCCTTGAAAGAGTTCATGTGGGAATCTTGCATCATGGATCCTCTTGCATTGCAGCCACGAACAATACTATATTGTCCCATCTTTGTTGTTAGTTTCTTCTAACATTAGCATTCTTGTTACCCACTAATTCAGTTGGTGTACTTGAATGAGTTAGGAGAGCACATGGCTCACATAGAAATATTTTTACTTCCCTATAAGACATATTAATCTTTTTGACTGTACAGGTAGAAAGTGTGGTGGATCAGTTACAATGAAGAGTTGAAGTATTTTGTCTTCTTCTAGTCTATGTGTCATATAGTTTTGGTGGTAATGATGGGTTTTTGTCTTGTTCGGCCTGAATCGTGTTTCCCCCCTTGTCTTACAAAAGGGGATTTCAGGGACATTAAAAGAGGATTTGAGTTTTAGGAATCAAGCAACATGTCCTAGCTTAGAGAGAATAACACTGTAATATTCCAGAAAGCACTTGAAATGAATTTGTGTGATTTCTAAGACCGTTTTCATGGAGTTGTATTGTACAACATAAAATAGAAAAATATTTGGTTGATATACAATGCTAGTTCATATCTCTCCATTGTATAATTTTGTCAAAGTTTTAAATGAAATGAATCAAGGGTTTGTCTCATTTAGTACATTGTTGTGATGTATGTAACTTTTATTTAATGTTGTGATCTAAATGATCAATTAAATATTGGATTAAGGGTACAGATCTGAAAGGGTTATATAGGGATTGTGATAATTAGTTTGAAATTGGGGTTACTATTGAAGATATATTGCAAGGTAGTACTCTTAGATCATATGTTATGAATAAAACTATGTTGTGTAATGTTACTAATTACTTCGATACCCAATGGGATAAGGCACTGGTCTTGGCTTTGTAGACCTTACAAGTATCTATTTACTCATGTTCTTGTTGTTACCTACTACAACCAAATCAATTAAATCAATAACATATGTACTTATGTTGTTGGTTAATAAGTTATTTCATCTCATGCTCCAAAATGGTAATAATTCAATAGATTATTAGCCATTATCTAATCTATCTTAGTTATATTGGAACTTGTATGAGATATCTGATTATATCAAATGGTAGTCAAATTTTTAGTCTGTACTCAAAAGAATTAGAGGGATTCCCCCCTTGGTATGGCAGAACCTAAAGTGTAGAGGGATAAATTAGTATCCCTATTAGTTGGTCTAGTTCGCTTAAAGTTATTTTTCAAAACATTGGAGTTGGTTACTTTATAGAACATATTGAAAAGTGCAATGGTGGCTTTGTAAGTGTAAAACCTTATTAGGAACCAACACTCCCAACCCTTACTCACCTCCTCTATTTTCTTTTCCTTTAGCCAAGATGAAATCCAAACAAGGAAAGGTTGGAATTCCCACATGGTACCATCAATCACCCTCCACAACCCATCTCTAGCCTCCAATACCACCCATGCTTCATCTTTTCCTAGTATAGGGATCATTTCCTCGGCCCAGTTTGGCTTGACACAAAACCACATAACCTTCAAAACCTCCTCTCAACTCCCTAATTATAAGGCCCATTGCATGAAAATAGATGATATATCCAGCTTATTTCTCGGCCTCAAGTTTGCCTTCAAATATCTTTTCCCCAATACCTTACAAATATAGTCCCAAAAATTATCTTCATCATGTTTAAAAATCCCCCTCAAACGCCTCATTGTCACTTCACCTCTGAAAGTTAGAATTTGAATTGGGGAGATAAGAGAAAAGTTGGCTTCCATATTACTCACCAACACTGCAGTGGTCACAGATGTTGCCTTCAAAGATTTTTCCCCAAATCACATGAAATAGACAGGTAGCATCCAAAAAGTTTTGCACTAATCTCGAAACACCTTTTCCTCCTTACACAGCTGATTGATCAATGATTACATCATCATGATATAAACATCCTCCATTGCCATAATGTGAAATATATTCCAAAGAATCCGCTATTCTAAAGGTTTGATTTTTTCTTATTTTACCACCCATGTCATTTTGAAGCTATCTTTTCCAAAGTAATTTAACCTTTATACTTTCCTTTAATTTACTATGGTCTTATATATCTCCAAATCCCATATCTACAACCATCTAAAATCTTCTAACAATTCTCCCTCACCCCTTCTGGTAAAAGTACCCCTATATTTGAGAGGGTATCTTCAACCTCATTTGAATATCTTAGAACATGTGTCACCTTGAAGTCTTCAAAGGATCCAAGCGTCTCCCTGATTCTTCAAATAAATTTGTTCAAATTCCAAGCACACATTTCCCCTTTGAATATTATATGTGAGTCACCTTCTAAGTGTAATTATCAGACTCACATTTTTATTGCCATTTTTAATGCTAATAGTGTCGTCCTTATTTCAGGTTCATTATTTGATCCTATCGGTAACCTCTTAGCTCAAAGCATCATTATATTTCCCCCATCATCTCTAGAAACATAGCCAGATCCATATGGGCTTGGGTTGTCTTTATAGGTGCCATCAAAATTGATCTTAATCCAGTCCTTATCTAGAGGAATCCAAGTTTCTTTTTTTTTATTTATTTGACAAGAGGATGAACCCTCAAAAGCCCATTAACTGGCCTAAATTTGATCAAAGGCCATTGAGCTTGTATTTGAGATTCATTTTGGTGGAAAGGTATTTTACTTACATTCATTTGAGCAGCAACATTTCTCACCAATTCAAAGATAACATCTTCAAGTCTTGATAAAAACCTTGGTATGTCTTCCTCCTCATCCTGAAAAATTCTTCAGTTTCATTACTTCCAGACCTCCCACACTAATGTGGATGGGGAAACCTGCCATAGGGCTGAGAAGGTTGAATTTTTCCTTTGGTATATACCATGATATAGATATCTCTTGTATATTCTATAGCAATGGTCCACTCTAGCCCAGCTTCCTTCGTACAAACTTCCAACACTTCTGTGTGAAATCACAATTGAGGAGAAGATGGTCCAAAGTCTCCTTATTCTTGCTACATAAAAAGGATTTGAAAGGTCCAGCAAAAGTTTTTTTTTTCAATATGTCCCTTGAAAGGATCCTTCCTCTCCTAGCTAGCCAATAAAATGCACCTGCATTAGGTAGGCAAGATTTTCTCTAACAAACTTTCTTTTCCCACTCTTCTCTATTAGCCTCATTTTCGAGCAAAGTATAGCCAACTTTGACCAAATATTCTCCACTTTTTAAGTCACACCATACAACAACATCTGGGTTATTGGTTAGATCAATCAATCTTCTTTTAAAGATATCTTTGATTTTCTACAATTATTGATCATTCAATCCCAATTGATCCAAGTTTTTCCATTTACAATTTTCCCCTAACCCATTCGACAACTCTATAAAATCTCAAACTTTTAACCCCCACCTTTTCTCTATAACCTGAATTGAATTTTGACATATATTACCATTGGAAAACACTTCTTCTCCCTCCTACGAATCAAACCAAAATTTGGCATGACTCCCATCACCAAATTGCCATGAAACATGATTTGTTATAATTTGTCTACAACTCAAAATGAAATTCCAAAGAGCTGACCCCCACGATGGATTATCAACAGTAAGGTTTTTGTCACTCTTTTCACTATCTAAATACTTGGCCCTCAAGACTTGAACACACCTTTTCCCTGAATTATTATACATTTTCCACACTTATTTCGCCTCCATTGCTTCATTCATCAGTCCCCAATTTCTAAGGCCAGCTCCCCCACTACCTTTCGGTTTGCATAATTGGTCCCAAGAGAATAAGGGAATTTTATCTTGCTTGTGATTTTTGTTCCATAAAAAATTTCTCATTATGTTCTATATTTCCTGTCTTACCTTAACTAGAATCTTAAAACATGTCATTGAAAAAAGTGGCGTAGTAGAGATCATTGTCTTCAACATCAATATTCTGCCTAGCAATATGACTCATTGACTCTTCCAACCTTCCATTTTCCCTACACAAATATCAAGGAGGTCCTTCCATAAATATTATTTGTAGGCACCTTTAAATAAAGGGATCACGAGGAGCTTACCTGGGATTTTTGCGAAGCAGACATAAAAAAATCTTGCAATCTCATGTTGAATATGCAATTCTATATTAAAAAAGAAGATCTCATACTTGTTCCAATTGATACTCTATCTAGACACCTTACTATACACATCTAGAACCATTTTCATCATCTTTTCTGCCCTTAATGAAGCCTCCCCTTCAAAAGTGTATAATCAGTGAACTGAGAATGGGAAACTAAATCCACACCTCTTACAATTTTTACACTCTTCCATTGTCCTGTCAATATACGCTTCACATCCCAAGAACCTCTACCATCAAGATGAAGAGGATATGAGATAGTGGGTCTCCCTACCGCAACCCTCTTATAGTGGGAAAAAAATCATGAGGACTTCCATTTACCAAAATTGAGGCACAACAATTTGCCCTCATACCCTTCACCCACGCTACCCATTTTTCATCAAATCCAAATTGTAGTAACACTTTATATAAGAAATTCCTATCCACTATATCATATGCCTTTCTGATGTCTAGTTTAACAAACATCTTCCTCATCTTGGCTTTATGAATATAATCAATTACCTCATGTGTCATGATCACACCATCCACAATTGACCTCCTAGGAATAAAGTCACTTTTTTTCAGAGAAATTAGCTTGCTTAAAATCTTCTTCAACCTATTTGCTGCCACCTTGGTTATTATTTTGTATATTGTATTGCATAAAGAGATAGGTCAAAGGTCTTCAAAATTTTCAACTTTCTCTTTTTTGGGGATCAAAGCAACGAGTGTGTTATTAAAATCTCTTAAAACAAAACCTTTAGATATGGATTCCTCCACCACAACTAATAATTCCTCTTTCAAGATGGCCTATAATTTCTGATAAAAAAATCCTGGAAGTCGTTCAGGCCAGGACCCTTATCCCCTTTTAAAGCAAAGGTAGTTGTCTTTAATTCCTTCATTTGAATCATCTCTATCAACATCTTGCTATCTTCTTTTTTAACCAATGGTTGAATCGCCTCTAGGACTTCTGCATAGGCCTCCTCAGTCATCACCTCATTCCCGGACTAAAGAGAAGAAAATAAATTTACTACTTCCCTATCAATTACCTCTTTTTCTGAAGTTATCTAACCATTCAAGCTTTTTATGGAGGAGATTCGAGTTATTGATCTTCTAGCTTTCACCGAGCTATGGAAAAATTTGGTATTTTGATCCCCCTCCCTCACCTAGGTCTCCCTAGACTTCTGTCTCCAGTACACTTCTTCCCTCATTAAAAATTTTCCATATTATTGTTTGAGGTCTTTTTCTATGAAAAAGTCCACCTCCTCTATGTCATTTTTTATTACTTTTCTATGAAGATCCTCTAGCTGACCTTCCAATGCTCTTTTTCTGCAAAGATATCCTTAAAATGCTCCTGATTCCACCTCTTTAGATTTTGTTTTATCAACTAAGAATTTTTAAAGAATTGAAAACCTAAGTTACCATCAACTGTCAGAGCAGATTTCCACCAACCAACCACCATATCCCAAAAACTATTCTCCCTAACCACATTTTTCCATTTTGAATGGGCATCTAATAGGTACCAAGTCCTTCTGTAAAACCAAAACCACTAGACAATGGTCTAAGTCGGACACAGGAAGAATTTCTACCTCAAAAATTAATGGTGAAGCACCCTAATACCCAGCTAGGAAGAAATTATCCAACCTTTCAGCTATCTGCGAGAAGCCCAACCTCCTATTTGTCCATGTAAAGTTACCATTCTTAGTTTTAACTTCCCACATCCCATTACCTACAACAAAGTTTTGAAATTCAAATTGAATTATATTTAACACTCCCTTCCCTTGTTTCTTGTCTGATATATCCAAAGTTGCATTAAAGTCCCCACATATGATGCGAGCTCACTTATCACATCCATGCAAAACTATAGAAATGTAGTTTCATACCTCTTTCTTCTCCTCTATCTTAGTTGGTCCATAAACATTGATAAGGAAGACTGAAATCTACAAATGCAACATACTTACTTTAGCAAATTGTCAATTCCGTACCTGAGAAATACCTTCCACTTTGACTATTCTTGGATTCCATAAAATGCCTAAGCCCCTAGAGGCCCCTACTGAACTCACGAAGCAACCTGACCACATCTGAAAAACAAATAAAATCTTATACCCGCCTCCAGATTTAATATTGTTTCATGAATACATACCACATATGGTTTTGCCTGATCAAAGCAATTTTTTTATGTATTTTGTTGATTATTAATGAATGATGATAATATATTTATATGCTTGAAAATTACAGGAAGTTAGAAGGTCATATATATATATATATATATATATGAATTAAGGTTCATGAGATTTAGACTATCTACTTAATAGTGCAATCTGGATTGTTCCTCTAGGGGGACCACTTGAGGTAATACATAGACACTCTTTGCTTTCATATTATTAGTTATATATTAACTCTATTACTATGGTTTATCAGTTGTAGAATGTTATTGTATTTACTACATATAGTTTCCTATATCAACAACTATTCTTAACTAATTTTAATATCCTTTTGAGTTACTTTAAGAATAGTTATACTTTTCCATTTTGATTAATTGTTACTTGTTACTTGTTACTATATTAGGTTTATTAAGTTCGTGTTTTTTACTTTATTGCACTTATTCTCCATAAAATAGGATAAAAACCTAAATGAGGTCATGGTTCACACATATTACCGACCCATTTCAAGTTCATGTCCCTAGGTTGATAATTAAATGTAACCTATAAGTCATGAAGGGTTGCTCAATTAAAAAACCAATCTAAAAGTTTAGGATCTCAAGCAGATATAAGGATCTCTACAATACCTAGGATGGGAGTTGTACATGTACCTTTCTTTAGCTAGTCAAATTACCTTGTAGTTATCTCATCATTTTGCAAGGAATCATTTTTCACCAAAGTTCTGAGAGGTCATGTTATGCTACCATAATTATTTAAGAATTGATAATAATAATTTATAATCCTTAAGAAACCTAGTAGGTTCCGAAGGGTACTTAGGTACTTTAAACTTGACAATAGTCATAATATTATGAGGGTCCAACTTAACTCCCTTGTGATACATAACAAAACACATGTACTCTACTTATTTGAGTCCATCCATACACTTGGATTTTCAGCATATGGCTAATAGTAATTTAGAATATCAAAAACTTAATTTATATGCTACATATGTGTTGGAAATGAGATAAGTAACTGAGAGGGGAGGGATGAATGAGTTACTCCAAAACAAATCATTTGTCCCTTATATGTCTTAAACAATATAACACTGTTACTCAGTTAATTAAGATATTCTTCTGTAACTCGGGTGTCAAAGCAATCTTTATGACATCCAATGCAATTATACTTTAGTGATTAAGTGCATAAACATAAAGCATGAAACAAATAAAATATACACATGTGACACCAAGATTTAACATGGAAACCCAATACGGGAAAAACCACCAATGTAACTAGTTATTATTTTTCACTCTTTTGAAGTGAGCCCTGTTAGGAGCCAACCCTGTTAAAGGTTACAAAAACACACTGTTAGGTGTGACCCTGTTAGAGGATTTAAATCACCCTATGAGGAGTGGCCTTGTTAGAGGTCTTCAACACTTCAACATAGAAATGCTACCTTGTGAAAGGATTTACAAAAAGACTGTTAAGTCTACTCTGTTAAGAGATTTGAGATCACTGCTACAATTGTTAGAAAGTAACAATGAATTAACCTGTATGTGTAAGAAACTATCTTTTCTGATTCAGATCTCTATTCTAATTATAACTGGATCCTTGTTGATCAAATATTATATTGCAGCTCTGAGTGTTCTGTACTCAATCAGAATCCCATCTGATTTTTCCTTCACTCTTCATATCACAGAATTCCACACTTCTGCTTATCTTCAACTTTTCACACACACTCTTTCTCTCATTCAATCCAAACTTGACCTTTCATATATATGATAAGCCTTGTCAAGTCAGCTTGAATATACTTCTAAATAAGTAATAAATCACAATTCAGTCAACCTCATATAACCAATTAATTATAGAATGTAAACCATTGTTAGTCGGCTGACATTGAATAATCAACTTGGTTAACACTGAGTTTCTTTAATGCCCGACCATGAATGAAATGTCTGAGTGACTCGATCAACACTGAACGTCTTCAATACCCGACTGATCTTGGTCAACACTAAAAAACTCTTTCCATTCACCAGCTATGCTCGGTCTGGATGTAGACATTGTGAAACATCACTACATAAGTGTATATACATGTGTAACATCAATGACAATACACAATTGAATATTTGTCTTCAACAATCTCCCTCTTTGGAATTGATGGCAACACAACATGTCATACTACAAAGAATTGTAGAGAAACATAAAACTTTCTTTAATGTCTTTAGCTTCATTCTGATTCTCATCCAGAAACTCCCTTTTTCATCAAACTCTGTCTCTTGATTAAGATTTCTCCCTCTGACATTAAACTTTGTCTCTTGATTAATTTCTTTTGTATTATATCAAACTTTATCATCTTAAAATGGAAGCACTTCTATGTTAAGAGCATTTAGCCCTTCCTAGGGGACATTTTTGACCTCTATCATATCATCCTTCCATTTCTGCATTATCTCATGCTTCTGTACTGGTTCAGGACCCTAATTGGGCCTTTCTGGGCACCTCCTACCCCACCAGGCATATTTTCTAGGGGTTCTGACCCCCTGGGTTAGGTTTGACCTCGAACCTAACCTGGGTCCCCCTTTCAAATTAGGAAACTTGTCGGCTGTCGGGGCTCATCAAAAATTCAATTTTCCTACTTTCGGGTCGGTTGTTTTGGGTTTTGAAGCATTGAATCCTAAATTATATTTAATATACGTCCTTTTCTAGGGGAATGGGTCTAATTGGAATTTAATTATCCTATGTTGGCCTCCTTAGAATATTGTGCGCTAATTTCATATAAAAGGAAGCCTCTTTCTCTCATTTCCTCTAAGTCTTCTAAGTGCAAAAAGCTCTAATCAAGATTTTGTCAAGAAGCAAAAGGTTCAAGCATCCATTTCCAAGCTCTCAAGGTGT
>MU227031.1:403857-480565 GCA_018584345.1 Thuja plicata
CCCCCCCCCCCCCCCATGAGAGAGGGTCGAGGCTCGAAAGCCCCCCCAAAATGAAAGAACCCCTGGATCAATGAACAAACCACCATGACTCCAATACAAAGGAGTGAAAGGAAGTGAGCACTGAAGAGGTGACCTCAAAAGATGAGGTGTCACTGGAAGGCTGAGCTAATGCTCAAATGAGAAGACATAAGGATCCTAAAATGGAATCCCCAATGCAAGTGGTATGACGGGTGTGTTGACACTATCATGAGAGAGGAGAAGAGTGTCCTCTGTAGAATCCTCAACAAATGCACCTGGTGGCTCGATGAATGGAGCTGGAGGGTCTGGCAGTGCTGAAGAAGAGTCCTGCTAAAGAGAAAGAACCTTAGCAAGATGTGGTGTGGCAGTCATAGCAGTGGTCTCATGAACAACATAGAGGTTCAAGTGACCTGACTGCACCACATGATGCTCTCACGGAAGAGGAGAGCTGAGCTCCGATAATGGAGATGGTGGACTAAAATGTGTGAAGGTGTAGAGACAGGTGGAATGATCAACTATCCCTGTAGCAACAATGCCACCTGTCGCACTATCCCAAATGAAGACTGAATCTGGCATGAACTCAACTGTCTTCCGTGATCCACTGTGTGTAATCTGGTAAATCAAGAGAAGGTTTGCAGACATAGATGGAACATACAATACATCATTGAATGTGCCATCTTGAATGCATACAGAACCTTTCCCGCAGACTGGCATAACAGTGTTATTCCCCATGAGAATGTGGGGAATAGGAGAAACCTCAATGGAAGAGAAGATCTTCGGAGAAGATGCCATATGGTGAGAAGCACCTGAATCAAGTATCCAAGGGACCTATGAAGGGGATGCAACGGAAGCCTGTAATGCATGACCCTATCCAAAATCTTGTCCAGATGTCGAAGATGAGGTAGAAGACTGAAAAGCAGACCCCTATGAGGATGGAGAGGAAATAGTGCTCTTTTGAAGGAGAGCTTGCAAATCTGCAATCTATTTCTCATAGCCATCAAATCTCTTCTGAAAACACTGTGACTCATCATGGGACCCCTTCTGACAATATGAACATGTGGGGTTCTGAGTCTTTTGTTTCTCCTTCTTAGAAGAAGATGGTGGGCCAGTAGAGTGTTGAGAAGATGAATCAGATATCTGCTTCGGCTTCAGCTTCTGTGTATCCTAAGATGACTTGGCAAGCAATTCCTGTGACTATGAACCTGTAAGACAATCCATCTGACTAAGCTTGGAATGCTCACGATTTAAACTGTCACAAAAGGTCTCAAAAGAGGGCATAACATGACGTGCACCCAGTGCATCCAGAATGGAGTAGAAGGTATAAGTGAAAATCTGATAAGGGCCACGAAGCTTTGAGAGTATCAGAAAGATACACTCATCATCTGACTTCGTCTTGCCAGCAACCTATATAATAGAACGAAGAGACTTGAACTTCATCAAGAAGTCCTCAATGTTGGTGAATGATTTAGGTACCAAGGAGGTGAACTCTGCATCTATCTAGAGAATCCTAAACTGATTCATGGTGCCAAACAAGGTGGAAAACTTGTCCCACATATCCCTGGGTGTGGTCAGACCATCTAGGTGGAACAACAACCCATCTAAACTATTCATGGCAATGATGCCCATTGCCTCATCCATCCTATTTTTGTGCATAAGAGCCTCACAAGGCCTCTAAAGAACTGGCTGAACTATATCCAGGCAGGACCATAAACCTCGTGACATGAGGAGTCTGGTCATTTGTGGCTTCCATGTGTGGTAGTTATGTGGAGTCAGAATGACAATGGATGTGTCCGACATTGAGAGAATAAGATAGAAGTAGAAGGGTCTCTCTGAATTGAAAATGCAGAAAGAAATATGCACCCCCCATAAACTATCAAACTAACTCCCGTACACCATAAGATGAAGCAAAAAACACAAAGAACCAGAGAAAAACCTGAGTTTCTGAATGCAGAGAAGGAGGAAAATAAAGCCTCAAATTTGATGCCAAAAATAGAAGCTCAAATGGTGGAACCAGCAATCAAGACTAGCATCAATACGTCTGGCTCAGAAACACCTTTTCGATAATATTTCATTTTTCAAAAACGGACACCGTATGCTCAAGTTATGACCAAAAAACCAAGTGCCCGTCTGAAAAACCACTCACTAGAAAAACACAGACATGGGAAAAAATTTGATGTCCAAATGACCGTCACCTGTCTGCGAGCAAAAATTTGACACCCATCGCTACTTGCTGGAAAAAAAATTTAGTTGCCGGAAAAAACTGCAACTTGCCAGAAAATTTTGAAAAACTGCTAGAAAATTTTTTCCCAGCTGATGATGTCATCCTTGTGCAGAGGTAGCGGGCTGGTGGCTAGCCGATGGTATGGTGGTGGCCCCCGAGTGGCTCCACTGTGCAGCACCGCTGGTGGTGCTGCGGCGGTCGGTGGGCGGCACGCTGGCGGGTGGGCCAGGCGGCGGTGGTGGCGGGGTGGCACGGTGGTGGCGCACCCTGGTTGCACTCTGTCTGCACTAAAAATGCCGCTTTTTTATTTTTTTTATTTTTGTATCAAAAACCATGCTTGTACGGCCCTAGTAGGCCAAGAAAAATTTGCTAGATGCTTCGGTGTCCAAATTGGACATGTTTTATATGAATCTTAGGGTTTCTGGGCCTTTCGGACTCAACCGTGAGGTCAGTTTTGGTCCAAAATGCTCCAAAAAATAGAGACCCCCCATAAATAATAAATAAAATAAAAAAATGATCTGACAGCTTCAAACCCTCGGGATGCGAAGAGCTTACTTCAACAGAACTCGAACAAGCCGCAACAACAAGGCTCTGATACCATGTAGAAACTGATGAAATATCATATTCAACTCCAAGATCCAGCTGCATGCACAATACCTGTCACAAAGAATGGAGCAAAAATATGGAAAAAGCAAAACCCTCTTGTGTTAAAAAATGTCAGAGCTCAAATTGTATTAAGAGAGAATGAACAAATATTTACAAAAGCGGCTTATAAGGATGGAAACCCTACAGCCACACAAAGCTAGGCTGAGGAATAATAATTAATATAAATATTAATTATTATTCACCTAAAAGCAGTAAGCTTAAGTGAAATAGAATAATAGAGGACTTAATTAATTAAATCAAAATGATTTAATTATAAAGTCAAGTATATCTATTACTCTAACAACAATAATTGCTTGAACCATATGATGTTTGAATAGTTCACTGCTGTAGCAACATATTATGCCTCTACTGTAGACTGAGTGATATAATTCTATTTCTTGCTAGTCCAAGACACTAACCTCTTTCCAAGAAAGAAAGCTCCACCACTAGTGCTTTTCCTGTCATCAACACTTCTAGCCCAATCAGCAATAGTGAATGTCTTCAAATCAAAGTTCCCACCTTTCTTATACCATAGACCATAGTCTTCAGTACCCTTCAGATGTCTCAAAATTCTTTTGATTTCCATTAGGTGATTGTCTCTAGGATTAGCTGAAAATATTGCAACAATACCAACTACTAATGCAATATTAGGTCTGTTGTGAACAACATATTGCAATTTTCCAATCATGGATCTATAGTTGGTCTAATCTACCTCCTTTGAATCATCATCCTTAGGCAATTTTTGTCCAGTACACATGGGTGTTCCAATAGGTTTGGAATCTTCCATTCCAAACTTCTTGAGTATCTCCTTGATATATTTTGATTGAGTAATGTAGATACCACCCTTCATTTGATGTACTTGTAATCCAACAAAGAATTTGATCTCACCAAACATAGACATCTCAAAGTCTTTACTCTTAGCTATAGAGAATACTTTGCATAAGTCATCATATCCAATGAATAATATGTCATCAACAAATATCTTTGCTCACAATATTTTGTTCTTCTCAATTTGCTCAATTCATTCATTCATTGCCTCTATCTATCTTTCATCATTCAATGCATCTTTAACAGTTCTAGGTTCAAATTCACTTAGTAAACATGTACCTTTGATTTTGTTTCTTGTCATTACACATTATGTCTGATCTCTAATTATTTGCTTAGGAGCATGATGCCTTCTAACATACTTGGATAGTACTCGATCCTTTAGTCTTGATTCTGGACGTGATCCACTAGGTCTATCATTCTCAAACATTCTTTCATGTTCTTCTGTCTGATGCTCGGGTTCCACTATTTGTGACTCAGGTTCATGTGTCTGTGACTCGGGTCCCTCTGTCTAAGACTAGGTTCCCTCTATCTATGACTCGGTCTCTTCTACCAGCAGCTTAGTTTGCATAGTTTGCAACTCAGGTTGTACAGTTTGTGTTAGTATATTCAATGGTTGACAGTTATGTTGTCCAATCACCATTGCTCAAGTCATAGGAATAGTATTAGGTTCATGATACACAAAGCTCCTGTAGTCTCCAGGCTCTTTACTGCTCTACTCTTTAGATCTTTTTGCAAACTCATCAATCTTGATATGTACACTTTCTATGACTTTATGATTAGTAAGATTCAGACATTTGTATTCTTTTCTTTTACATGAGTAGCCTAGGAATATTCCTTCATCACTTTTTGCATCAAGTATTCCATTTCTTGCTTCCTTCAAGATGTAGCATTTACTTCCAAATACTTTGAAATAATGAACATTAGGTTTATAGCCATACCATAATTCAAAGGTGTCTGGTTACTACCTTTCTTCAGTTGAACTCGATTCAAGGTGAATACTGTAGTGTTGATGGCCTCCTTCCAGTATTTGGCAGCAACATTCTTTTCAATCATTAGGGTTCTGGCACAATCCATAATGGATCTATTTCTTCTTTCTACTATTCCATTTTGTTGTGGTGTACCAGGGGAAGATACATGTCTTTTGATTCCTCTTTCATTACAGAATTCATTAAACTCATTAAAAATGAATTCTCCTCCTCTATTAGATCTTAGACATTTTAGTTTCTTTCATGTTTCCTTTTCAACTCTTGCAAGATACCATTTTAATTTTTGAAAAGCTTGTGATTTTTCTCTGAGAAACATGACAGTCATCATTCTGAAATGATCATCGACAAATAGAATAAAATACTTTTCTCCAGTATAGCTTGTTGTTCCAATTGGTCTACAAAGGTCAGTATGTACCAATTCCAAGATTTTATCAGTATTGTAATTCTTGCTCTTGAAACTTGTCTTGCGCATCTTTCCAATTTCACATTGTTTGCATATTGATAACTCAGGTTTCTTCAAAGTAGGAATACATCTGACTCTCTTTTTCTTGCTTATGTCTACCAGATTATCAAAATTTACATGACACAACCTTTTATGCCATAGCCAACTTTCTTTTACTTGTGCAATAAAGCATGAAATTTCAGTGAGATCAAGATAGAATAGATTACCTTTTGTTTGTCTGCCAGTTCCAACTAGGTTCCCTTTACCATCCAGGAGCTTGGCCTTACCATTCATGAATTCTACCTTGAAGCTAATGTTGTTCAGTTGTGCTACACTGAGTATATTTCTCCTTAATCCTTCAACCCAATAAGCATTATCACATTTGATTCCTTCTGTCAGAGTAATGCAACCTTTTCCTTTCACATAGCAGGGTTCATCATTCCCAAAACTCACACTCCCACCATCATAGTGCTCAAGATGTCCAAATTTTGTCTTATCACCAGTCATGTGATGAGAACAACCACTATCAATTATCCATGTGTCATTTTTACTAATATGTGAGAAAAGTGTTGTCTTTTCATCTTCTTCATTTGACTCATCCTTAATAGAAATATAAACCATTTCATCTTCTTCTTCATCACTATCAGAATCTTTAGCAATATAGAAAGACTTCTTACCTTTGTCCTTGTATCTCTTGTAGTTCTTGAAATCTTTCTTGCCTTTGTACTTGTTGAACTTTTTCTCATCTTTGTCTTTTTTGTTCGGACACTTGGCAGCAATGTGACCAATCTCATTGCATGAAAAACAAATCAATGGTATTTTTCCTTTGTATTTTCCTTTGGCAGCTCTCCTTGCAAGTAGTTCTTCAATGATATCTAGATCTTCATCATCACATTCATCATCACTATCACTTTCAATCTGCTTCCCTTTTGAGTATCTATCCTTCTTACCAAGGTTTAATTTAGCTTTGAATGCTGACTCAATATTGCTAGAGCTAGGAGAATAATTGTCAAAGTTGTCCAACTCAAAAGTTGTAAGCCTTCCAACTAATGTGTCCAGAGTTATATCTTTATTGCACCTCATCTCTTGAATAGTTGAAACTCTAATAGCATAGATATGAAGTAAAGTTCTTAATACCTTGCTGACCATTGTTGTATCTTCAATTATTCCTCCTGCAACTCTGATGGTACTCACAATCTTCTTGATTCTTTCACTGTATCTTGTAATGTCTTCTCCTTATTTCATTTTCATCTGGTCAAATTGTCCTCTAAGACTTTCTGCTTTGGCTCTCTTTACATTTGCATCTCCTCCATGAATGTCCTGTAATTTCTTCCACATATCATAGGTTGTAGGGCAGTCCTTGACTTCATCAAATTCTGAGTAGCTGAGTGAAGAAGCAATATCAATCATCATTATGTTATGAATCTTTTGTTCCATCATCTGTTCAATAGTCATAGTTGTTGTTGGTTCCACGTATTTGTTGTCCAAAAATTGTGAACCAGGATCTCCAATAGTAGATAGATGTAGCTTCATCAACTCTTGCCACACAAGGAAGTTGTCTTTGTTCAGCTTTGGGATTTCCCTTCTGTAAGACATATCTGATCTTTTGCTTAGGCCTTAAAACCTTCTCTGAAAGCACTTGCAGCTCTGATACCAATTGTTGGAAATGAGATAAGTAACTAAGAGGGGAGGGGTAAATCAATTACTCCAAAACAAATCCTTTGTCCCTTAGATGTCTTAAACAATATAACATTGTTATTCGATTAATCAAGATATTCTTCTGTGACTCGGGTGTCAAATCAATATTTATGATATCCAATGCAATTATACTTTAGTGATTAAGTGCATAAACATAAAACATGAAACAAATAACATATACACAGGTAACACCAAGATTTGACATGGAAACCCTGTGTGGGAAAAACCACCAATGTAACTAGTTATTGTTTTTCACTCTTCTGAAGTGAGCCCTATTAGGAGCCAACCCTATTAAAGGTTACAAAAACACATTGTTAGGTGTGACCTTGTTAGAGGATTTAAATCACCCTGTGAGGAGTGGCCTTGTTAGAGGTCTTCAACACTTCAACATAGAAATGATACCTTGTGAGAGGATATACAAAAAGACAGTTAAGTCTACTCTGTTAAGAGATTTGAGATCACTGCTACAATTGTTAGAAAGTAACAATGAATTGACCTGTATGTGTAAGAAATTATCTTTGTTGATTCAGATCTTTGTTCTGATTATAACTGGATCCTTGCTGATCAAATATTGTATTGCAGCTTTGAGTGTTCTGTACTCAATCAGAATCCCATCTGAGTCACCTTCACTCTTCATATCACAAAATTCCACACTTCTTCTTATCTTCAAATTTTCACACATACTCTTTCTCTCATTCAATCCAAACTTGACCTTTCATATATATGATAAACCCTGTCAAGTCGGCTTGAATATACTTCTAAATAAGTAATAAATCACAATTCAGTTGGCCTCATATAACCAATTAATTATAGAATGTAAACCACTGTTAGTTGGCTGACACTGAATAATCAACTCGGTTAACACAGAGTTTCTTTAATGCCTGACCATGACTGAAATGCCCGAGTGACTCGGTCAACACTGAACATCTTCAATACCCGACTGATCTCGGTCAACACTAAAAAACTCTTCCCATTCACCAACTATGCTCGGTCTGGATGTAGACATTTGTGAAACATCACTACATAAGTGTATATACATGTGTAACATCAATGACAATACAATGTTGAATAATTGTCTTCAACAATATGTTCTCCCAAGTTTTGTGATATATCAAGATTTCATAAAAACACCAAAGCAATTATTTGTAAAAATGACTTGAAGATAGAATTAATAAAGCTTTAAAATGTTGATATTGAATTTGTGAGATGAATAGACATTACCAAACAATAATAGTGACCCTCGTGGGTTTGAAAATATTTCTCATATACATCCCCCTCTCTAATTCTTATTTTATGACAACTATAATGAAGATCAAGTTTTGTAAAATAAACAACACCATTAAGTTCGTCTAGAAAATTAAGTACTACAGTAGAAAACTTGTCTTTTATGGTGTACTTATTGAGACATTTATAATTATGACACATATGAAAAAGTTTCATCCTTCTTGTGTACCATTAATATAGGAGAGGATTAAGTCCTTTGACTATTTTTGACAAATAATTATATATAGTATTTCTTGAACTAACTTCTCAATCTTAGTTTTTTGTACATATATATACCTATAGGGCCTTATGTGAGGTGGTTAGCTCCTGAAAGTAGTTTAATTCCATGATTGTGATATCTTTTAAGAGGTAGTCCTTTTGGCATTTCCTCAAAAACTATTGAATTCCTATCTAAATAACTTATAGATCCAATGTCGCAATTTTTTTTTATTGATATTCTTCTAATGGAAATGATTGAGCCACAAGCTCATTTTTTCCTTCTTAAGGATATTTTTCATTTGGTGTGAGACTACTGTTTATAGAGACTTTGCACTCTACCTTATTCATCTTGTTTTTCTTCTCAAGCTAAGTGAAAGTACATGAATAGTTCCCAGAAGTTCATCTCATATATCACTAAAATAGCAAGCCATTATACTCCCAAAATAATATATGTTAGATCAATATAGATAAAAGTCCCACTAGATAATCATCATGATAATTTTGAATGTATAATTTAATGCTATTGTATCTTCCAACATAATTTTTAGGAAATAATGATCATACCTAGTCACATTTATTATTTTCCTTCATATCCCATGAGAGACAAGCATACATACAAGATTATAGAAACACCATAATGGAAAGATCAAATAGAAAAGCTACACGATAACACAATATATACCCTAGGAAAACCCTCATGAGTGAAAAACCCAACTTCCAGAAGTATTTGTACTCCATTGTATTATTCATCCTTTAAGCAATACAAAGCACTTATAGAGTTACAATAAATACTCTTGTTCAACACCAAGTCCTCCAATGCATTCCCGTGTATCTAAGAATGTATCCACGCATCCCATGCCATGCTTAAAAAATGTTACCCTACAAAAAGACTCAATAACCACACCCCAAACCATTATCCAATCCAAACCACTAACATGTGTATTCTTTTATAGACACAAGCTCACACAAAATACAACTAGTAGAAAAGTAAAATCATGTGCCTCAAAACCATGTGTATGTAAATAGCATTGTCCCCCTCAATATTGGGTATTAATTTTACACTTTATTAGTTATTTTTATTCAATATTAAATAAAATACAACATCATATCCCTATGTGATACCATATTAAATATAACCTCATCATTACAATACAACTCATCAAGTGCACCAAGAATGTAATCTACATGATGCACGTCCATATAGGTTCTCTTAGGTGTAACACATACAATAATAATAATAATAAACCATTACAAATATATACAAGGTGTACACGACCTTTTTCCCAATATTAATTAACATGTACTCATTTATAATTAGGACATGAAACTACGAAGCTAGATATATGTAAACATAGATGAGTAGGCAACTTTTTTTTTACGAAGTTATGATTTCTTCCCAAGTCTATCAAAATTATTACTTTATCCTCCTTTAAGAAATCCACTACCTTGGGAGTTTGTGGGGAACAAAAACCTAAGATTTCATGTTAGTAAATGATTGGTTTAGAATATTGTGATCCCATTTTGAGTCCTTGTCACCCTCTACTATTGTTTCCTCCTCTTCTTTCTTTCTTGACCCTTCTATATATATAACGATTTATTTTATTTATGGCCTCAACTATATTTACTATCATACATGAAACATATCCATTTTGCTCTTTTATCCTTGTTTTTTAACAAAGTTAATCTTGTATGATGAGAAAGTGATAACATTGACTTTTTTCTCTCTCTTATCCCATTAACACATTTCCCTCTAGGAACTAAACACTTTTCCTCACCTTGTGTGCTAATATAAAAGGCTCGGGTATAGAATTAGTACTAAACATACATATTTTAAGTTTTTTTTGTGATCCTTGAGACCACCAAAAAATAATCCATTTAAGTTATCTTCTGGAATTATGTATAGCCTTAATGATAAGTTTTAGAATCACTAAATTTGATCCTTAACTAGTCTTTTTTGTTGAAGTTTAGCTAGTTGGATGAGGTATTCTCAACCACACTATTGCTATACCATTGTTGTAGCTCATATATTAACACTAACTATGAAATAGTGATACCCTTTTTTTTATGACGAAGTCATTGATACCAAATAAATCTCTCCAGTCCTAGGTATAATGAAGCCCTTTTCTCCCTTTGTCCACTTGGGATTCAATGCACATTGATAAAATCTCTATTTAATTTATTTAGGTTAGTGGATCCTTGTCATCAAACTTGTGCACATTCATCTTTGATATCAAGTTTTTATATCACATATTTGTGTTAAAATTTGGATCTAAATTAGTAATTCTAAATGCTACACCTTGGTTTCTTGAAGCATGTATTTGTGATCCTAATTGACTTTTTATAAGCACTCATACTATCCAATATACTCTGCATGCTTGATGTTATTCCTATCAAATGATTCTTATCCTCCTCAATCTCTTTCTTCACCAATGAAATTCCTCTAGTAATATTCTTGTTTTTTGATGGAAATTATTCCTTAACCTTTTTATTTCATCATTAGATTGAATATTCTCAGTTTGCACATCATCCTTATCTAGAGATATTTTAGTTTTGACAATATTCTTTTTGCTTCTTGTTGCAAACCCTGTCATTAGGGCAAAAGTAATTTTACAATAAATCACATAAATCAAATATAAATAATCCAAACATTTTATTGTAACTCACCAAAGCCAAGGTGCTTCTCACTAGGAAAATTATACAATAATTTAGTTAATTTGTAGCTTTGAGGGAAAATTTGATGGAAACCCTATTTCCAAATATATCCTTTTTTTTTTGCTCAAAATGATTTCAAAATATTGGTGTAGAATGAGAAAAATGTTATTGATAGACCCTTCCAATATGATAAATAAATTCCTTTATTTTTTAGCTTTGAGAGTAACTCAATTGAAAACCCTAAAGTAGCTCCCTAATATTGTAATAAGTTATTGAATTTTTATATTGAGTTTTCTTTAGATTTGTATTGTAGAATAATCAATTTGACCTTGAAAACTAATTTAAAATTAATATTTTAAAAAAATCAAGAGATATTTGCATACAAAATGACCTCAAAAAATGAAAAGTTATTTTGTCTTCACAACTTCTAAATCATTCTCTAATACCTTTTGTAATGGTACAACTTGCACAAGAGAGAATATAATATGAAAAATGTTGCAATTACTTGATAATAAATAATAATAACAAGCCACTTAGAGGGGGAAACCTCCAAATATCTCTAATGAGAACATAATTCACAATATACAATGATAATAAGCCTACAACTAGTTACTATATACACCCAATTATGACATAACTGTTAGGAATAACAGTCCACAAACACAACTAAGAGGGAGGGGGGGTATCAGTTGTGAGATAGATTATTAAACATTAAACATTATAAACCAAAACTATAATTCAAATGATAACACAATAACACAATCCTTTGTTGTCGAGGAAACCTTGTTAAAGGTAAAACCCTGGTGGGAATGAGCACAAACAAATGATGTACTGAGAGTATAGTATCCTAGGTAAAAGATTTAGCCCTTTTAGGAGCTTATTACAACATTATAGTTCATAGTCCCTATTAAAGGACATACCCTATTAGGAGTCAAGAGTAATAGTGGGCTCACTGCCCAAGCACACTACCAAAAGAAGGTCAAAGCCACCCTCAAGGATTAACAATATTAACAAGTGTATATAAGAAATATACAATCCAGTGAACTGTCTGATAACAACTGTCTTTGCTTGGCCAGTTCCAATGAAGTATTACAATCACAAACTCTGCTCTATATCCAATAGCCAATCAAGCTTCGCAGCTTCCACTCTTCTTTGTCTTCTCAATTACTTTCTCATCATTCCACCATCACATCTTTTCAAAACAAAATATCTCTCATATATACCATGTTACAATAATTGATTAGGTCAGTCAATTAAGCTTTCCCAATATTCAAATAATTATTTAACTCCTTGCTAAGATACACAAGGTACCTAAAACAAGTAAACATCGATTACAATACATTAGATATAATCCAAGATCCGAAATCCATGCTCGTAATCTATAATGCATGCTACATCTTTGAAGTCAACCCCAAATAGGTCTCCTCAAGAATACATGCCACAACTGACATCACCAACAATCACATGACTTGTGATCAACAATAAACATTCCTTAATATGCTTTCTTTCATCTCTTAAGCTCGCATAACCTAAATCATCATCGCCTATAAGATATCCCCAAAATATAGAGATTCACTCTGTCAAGCATCACAGTCATAGTCCAGAAATTGGTCTTCACTAAAACATATGTACCATCTCCAATATGCAATATTAATCCAAGCGACCCTAGGAATACGGTCATCACACATCCTTCTTCATATCCTTATCTTCACTCATTCTGATTCATATATACTGTGTCTGTGTACTTCTGTCAGTCATCATACAATTGTAATAACCAATTTTTTCTCTCCACAGAAACATATGTTGGCATCAGTGACAAAATATGAATGCCAACAACATCAGTAGTACCAAATTCTGATATCATCCAACAATCTCCCTCTTTTGCATTGATGGAAACATATGGGAAAATCCATCAACCCAAAAGTACTCTCTCTCAATACAATCTTCTCAATATCCTCAACATAAATCTCCCTAAAGCAGTAGGGATTTTCTCATAGAATCTTTCCCCCTTTGGAAACAATGGAAAAGGGTTCCATAACTCTTCTTCAATATTTTGTAAGGTTTAGCTTTTTCAAAACTCCATGTCTAACAGCTAGGTGCAAAATCACCCAAATGTGCTCTACAGTGCTCCTGTGATCACTCCCTCGAGGAGTAGATTCATACATCAAGTCCAGGAAATGATATAGCTTTGAAAGCCACTGGACTAATGCATGACTGCATTAATTAATTGCCACAAGGAGGGGTTCTTACCCCAAGCATGCTTCTGATATACTCAAAAGCATCTTTTGGTAAAGGTTTTGTAAATATATCTGTTATATGTTCCTTTGTGCTAATATACTCTAGTCTAATCTCTTTCTTTGCTACCTTGTCTCTCAAGAAATGATACCTAATAGAAATATGTTTAGTCTTTGAATGCATTACAGGATTCTTTGACATATTCACTATGCTAGTGTTATCACAATGGATAACCACTGCTCTTGAAAAATTATTCCAATGTCCTTCAACATTTGTTTCATCCAAACAACTTGTGTACAATTTATAGCAGCAACAACATACTTGGATTCAACAGTAGACTAAGCAATATTACAGTCCTGCTTCTTACTTAACCATGAAACCATCCTTTTTCCAAGGAAAATGCTCCACCACTTGTACTTGTTGTGGGTCCACAACACACACCCCATTCTTTAGTCCTCTAACCATGGGGACCCCCTCTTTTGTGTCTTTTGGTTCTTTTGAGTTTTCCCCCTCCCTATTTCCTCGCAAGTGGGGTCTCTGGACAGGCCTGTTGAACTAAGTCAAAGCATTTTCAATCTTCTCACCCTTTTGGCATTTCGGAGGACCCAGAGTGCTCCGAAACTCTGAAATGGCTGAAAGGCTGAAGCCCAGCCCTTTCAGTGTTTCGGCCTCCAAAAATGCCGAAAAGGTCGAAGGATAAAACCTTTAGAACTTTCAGTGTTTTTGGACCTCGAAACACCAAAAGAAGATGATGTCATCCTCGGGCTATATAAGTGGTCGAGCCCTAAATGATTCCTCACTTTTCATTTTTGTCTTCTGCATTTTTCTTTCTCCTTGCGTGCTTGTTGTTTCGTCAGCCTCGCTCTTTCATTGTAGTTTTCTCTTCGCCCTCGACCTCTTGTGTCATTGTCCTCTACTCCTCGCACTTGACAGGTAGGTTTTCTTGTTGTTGAGTTCTTTCCTCTTTATTGGTCAGGTTAGGGTTAGTTTTTTTGAGTTGATTCGTGTTCTCCTCCCTAAGCCCCTAGGGTTTACGCCCTTGGGCTTGTGGAGGAGGAACTCTCTTGTCTGGTGTTTTTCCTCTTTGTTTTAGTAGCATTAGGGTTCCTTGTCGTGACCTTGTCGCAGGTTTTTGGCCTCTGAAAGGCCAAAAACTAGGTCAGGTTGGCCTTTCACCCAAGACTCTCACGTCTTCGGCCTTTTCGATCTTCAGACCTCTGAAACATCTGAAACACCAACAAGTCCGAGTCACCAAAGCATGGTCTTCCCAACAAAAGTTTTAGACTTTCAGAGTTCGAGATTTAGTTTGGACATTCACACTCTGAACGCCCAAGAGGGTTTGATCTTCTTAGCTTACTCTTTTCGCTCTTTCGACCCTTTCAGACCCCAACCCAATTTTTGGCGCCTGAAAGTGCAAAATCTATATTTTTGGCTACTTTAGAGCCTCTCCCTTTTGTTTTCCTAGATTAATCATTTTTCTTCCCTATTTTTTGTAGTTTCCCTTCAATAAAAAAATACTGATACTTGCACTTTTCTCGTAGGAATGCCTAAGAAACGAACAACATCCCTGATGAAGTACCTATACAAGGGGAATCATGCCCCTTCAAAGATTGGGAATAAACACATGGAGATTACAGACACTAACATTAGGAACGTAGACTGGGATGAGTTCCTGGTAAGATGTTCCCAACTAGTAGGAAGATCTGAGGACTGCACCTCACTAGTCCTATCAGGTCTGGTTAACGCAACAGCTCACCCAGTGGCTGTCTCCTCATCTGATCTGATCATGACCCTAGCAAACCACTACATTCCATATGAAAGGGTGGTCATAAACACAAAAGGGTAGGTTGTTTTGGACATAAGGCCAGACATCATAGAAGAGGTCTTCCACCTCCATAAGGGCATAGAGAATTTCTATGACTTCTTCATTGAAAAGTGCCTCAGATGGTTCTGAAACAAAGGTGAAGAGGGGTACAAGATTGTAAATGACAATTACCTCAAGAAACCTTTTGCAAAGAACAATCTAGATAAGATAGACCTTGGGAGGGGGTATTTAAAAGATGACATCCAGGCGGCAATGACATTTCTAAGCTGAGTGTATGGACTACCTTAGTCCATCCAACTAGAGGATTGGATGATCCTCGTAATAGAGAAGATCAGAGGCCACAAGGCCAGGTTCAATTGGGGCACCATTATCAGTGACAGATTAGATGAACAACTGACTGTGGTAAAACACAATCCAAAGTTCTATATGAGTACATAAATAGTGTACTTATTAGCCACATGGGCAGACTATCCAGGGCTCACTAAGAGGGGGAACACCAATGACCAAAAATGCATGGCCCTATGTTGTATATCCACAGCTGATAAAAAGGGCAAATATGACAGAAGATAGCCCATATTATAGAATAGTAAATAGCACTTTCATCTTTGCAATCATCTAATTTATTGAAGGTGATTTTGCGAAGAGGATGTCAGAGGAAGAAGTTGCCAAGGTGAGGGCCATTAGGGCCTATTACATACAATTTAGAATGTTCACATATATCTAGGTGGCAGGGTCTACTTTGAACCCAAAGAAGTTGCCCAAGTACCCATCTAACTAGGTAATTATTCTAGAAATGGCCAGGTAGCTCGTGGATGCTTATGAACACATAAATCATAAGAAGAAGCATTGTTGGCACTTTCCTATTCTTCTAGGCCCGTACACTCTAAAATACATGAAGGTTTGAAAATCCTTGGCCTTCGAGTGGGATGAGTTCCCACTTCAGCTATACAAAATAGTCTGGCCTAGATTTGACCCCATAGGCACATACAACCATATCATTGGCAAGTTCTACGCCCATGAACCCCACCTAGAAGATCATTGGATAAACTATGTGGATGATCACGAGGTAAGGATTAGGGAATACTGCAGGATATCCCTTGCACTAGCAGAAGAGGCCTTAAAGATCAGTATCCCCCTGCGGGTTTGGGATAAATATTTAGATAGGGTGTTGGAGTCAACTTACACTAAGGAAAAAATATACAATAGGCCCATAATGAATGCAGAAATTGATAAGGGTGAGAACGATGATATTGAATTCTGAGCTAGGCACGTGATCCAAACAAAGGAAACATGGATTAAGAGGCCTTATAAGATGGATCCAATCCCAGTGAAGACATTGATGGATCCACCCAAGAAGGTGGATAAGCAACGTGGGGAGAATTCTAAGGTGCCCCAGTATAAGAAGGCCCCACCTCAGAAACCAAAGATAATATATGACCATGAGCGTGCAGTATAGTATGGTTCAAATCCAAGGCACAAGGCTCCCAAATCTAGGATGACTAGGTAGATAGATCCTCCAGTGGGATCATCATAGGCCCCACAAGATGAAGGCCCTTCCACTTCTGGCCAATCTTACCCTGCCACCAAAATAGGGAAGAAAATGTATAAAAGGAGGAGAGCTTTTGTGTCTCCACAACTAGAAACCTTACAAGAGGAACAAGAAGAAGAGGAAGACATGCCTCTGGTTAAAAGGATAAGATCTCAGAAGAGGAAAGAAAAGGAGACTTCTAGGAAACACATAGAAGATCTTAAAGAGCAGGACAATCCTCTAGATGCCTTAGACTCATATGAGTTCCAGATATCTAATTTTGAAGGCCTAGAAGGGTTTGCAGACCAGGAAAAAGATACACCTGATTTGACAATAGGATTCGACATGGGAGCTCCCACACTTATCCAGATGCATGTGATCCTCACTTCACCTCTGACCTAGTTCACCAATCTCGCACTAAATGTGTCAATCACAGGGATAAGCTCCAATGCAAGCCAAGGGCTTGAAACTCAAGATGTCACAGCAGATCAGGGCATAATAGGGGATAGAGCCGCAGGAGAAAGTTCCACTTCTACTCCACTGACTCACATTCTCATTCCACCAACCTCTCTCCCACCTCCAATTCCTACTCCACCACCTTCTCTCCCAACTCCAACTCCAATGCCAACTCCACCTCCTTCAACTTTTACTCTCCCACCTCCCATTCTGACTCTACCTATTCCTACCCTGCCACTCACAATGTTTATTCCTACTCCACAACTCATAGTACAAACACCTCCTCCACCACCATCAATCCCTCTATCATGCTTCATCCCGACTCCTCAAGGATCAATAAAATAGAAGTCGTGTCACCTTTCAAAACCATCCTAGAGGCCATGACTAGCCTTACTGCAAAAGTGTTGATCAGTTCCTCGAAGATGAAGGCTAAGATAAGGATGGACAAGATAGGACAACAGAAGAAGAGAAGGGGGGAGAAGAAAGGGGAGATGGAGAAGGTCATGAAGAAGAAATGAATGAGGAAGAAGGTAAGCAAGATAGGGAACATGATAAAGAGTCAGAGGAGGAGGTAACCTTGGGATCAAAAAACTTGGCTTCAATCCTCCATGTTGCCCCATATGAGCTGGTCACTGCCTTCAGTAAACCTATGTGGTTTATTAAAGAGATTTATATTAGGAGGAGAACTTACATTGATGAGGAAGAAGGGGAAGATACAAACATGACATTCTTGGGGCAAGCTTTTCACTAGGTAGAAGCCAACATACCAGCGAGGACCATATCCTATGTCACCCAAGACACTAGGGGTCACTGGAAAGGACAAGTAGTGATTCCTTCCATTAGTACCTCTCAAGCAAATGTGACCCTTGAAGATTATACACTTGAAGAGGTAGACTTGGGTGAGCCCACCAGGGAAGGGAGTAAGACATTAGGAGCTCTAGGTTTGAAGCATGCTTTAGGATTTATGAGCAAGGACGAGGAGACAATCAAGTCCTAAATAGAGCAGAATGAAGCCCTGAAGAAATTCATTCATAAGATGGTGGGTCCCATTGACCCAAGTTGTCCAGAAACTGCATTATAGGTCATCTTAGAGAAAAGGACCACTCTAGATTTACCGACAGGTATGACCCCTTCCTTCCTCCAAGCAAGTGCAGACTGGAAGAATGACTTTGAGCAGTACAGAGAAGGGGTTATCAGATTGGTGTTTAAGTCTTACAGAATCATCTTGATTGAAACTATAAATTTGATAAACCAAATGGAGAGTGAAGATGGCTTATATTCAAAAATAACCAAATGGCAAGCAGCCTTCCAAGACATAAATATAATTAAGAAGCAATACTTCTAGATCCTTGTAAAGATATATGAGGGCAAAGAACTAGATAACTTCAGAACATGGATCAAGTGCACAACCAAGACAGTTAAGGTCTTCAAAGAGTGCCTAGCCCGCATAATGGAAAAACAAAAGGAAGTCATGGAATGGGTAGGTGAAATAGATGGTTTCTTCACAGGGATTTGCCTGGACCTATACTAGGACCATGATAAGCAGATCTTGCCTCCAGTGAAAGAGGTGGTGCAATAGTTCAAAGATATTATGGTAGGTGTTAGCACCAAAGAGGCCTTACACCAATTGTTCTACTCTAAGGAAGACATGCAGGTAATGTCAGAGCACGAAGAAGAAATCAAGTTCTTTGCTTCTTAATTGACCATCTTCAGAGAGAAGCAAGAAAAAAGGGTCAATAAAGTAAAAAGGAAAGAGATAAATTATGAAGAGGTTCAAGAGATAGTACAAAGGCTCTGAGATGCCCATTTGGAAGTGTTTCCCAACTGATGCCTCAGATCCATTCGTCTATTTTTGCAGAAAGCAGTTTTTTCACACTTAGCCATTTTCAAAAGGCTAAAATTTGACTTTTCATCCTTTCGGCCTTTCAGCACTCTAGATATTTCATCCTTTCAGCATTTTTGGCCTTTTGACCTCTGAAAGGGCCAAAACTTTTGGGCCTCTAGTTTTGGGTTCTGCCACTTAACATTTTTTGGCGCTTGAAAACTTCGGAGTAAAGGTCAGGGTCTGAATTTCTGGGTCTTTCCAACAAGATCACTTTTTTGCATGGAAGTTGAACTCCATATTAAATGGGTGCCTTGAAGACATTATATTTTTCTATTATTATATGCAAGGAAAAACATGATCTACACCATTAGTTTACACTACACCGACAGATAGGGCACAACACTACCCGACGCCAAGGTTACCCGATACTGCCAAGTACAAAGCATCCCAACAATTGGTATCAGACCTATGTCTCTTCTTGTAAAGCTTAAATGCTTAAGAGAAAAGATCATACAATGGAGAAGTACAAACTAGATAAAAATATTGAGAATAAAAAGCTTGAAATTCATTTGTTCTATGAATAGTATAAAGAAGCGAGAATCAAGATGAGAGAGCAGTTGGATGAGAGAAAAGGTATGGCAACTCGGAGCAATGAAAAAGATTATTGAGAAGAAGAGATTCCAAATTTATTTGAGTCTTTAGGATCAAACACAAGTAATGCATCAGATACATCACAAATCAGAGCAAATAAAGATGTTGCAAATTGGTCAAGAGACCCAGATGGTAAGAATGATTGATGTGATGAGTTCTGCTAGACAAGCTGAAACAAAAAGAACACTAGCTATTAATGATAGAAGGAAGATTACAGAGAAGCTACAAGAAAAGGAGTCATAAATTCAAAGACATGATGAGCATCACCATGAGATTACAAATCAGATTATTCTTACGAGTCAAGAAGCAAATAGAATGAATATAGAACTCATTGAAAGAGTACAGGCTATCAGTGAACTAAGAGAAGAAAATGAAAAACTAAAGCATGAGGTTAGAGTTCAACAACAACATAATGAAATAATCAGAAAGGCTGAAGAAAGCAATAAAAGAATGGATTATTTTCTTGAAGGACAACGAAGAGTCAACGACAACAACGGTCTAGGCTTTATCAAAAATGGAGAATCATCAAATCAAGCCAATCCAAAGAATGTCTATGAAAATCCAAGACCAAGATAGCTTACATGCAAACACTATGGGAAGCAAGGCCACACATCAAATTTATGCAAAGGCAAATGAAAGGTATTCCTAAATCTACATCTTCATTCATAGGATTATGTTATAAATGTAACAAGAAAGGACATAAAGCATATGAATGTAAGTCTAAGATGGATCAACCAAAGAAGGAAACGTACATGGACAAATATTGTCCTACATGCAAAATGAATGGGCACTCAAGCCATGAATGCTGGAAAAAGAAAAGGCACGCATGGAAGCCTAAAGGTCAAGAAACTCCCTATCAACCAAAGAGAGTTGGTAACCAATATGTATGGGACTACAGTACATTGACAAATTGTACAACATGTGGTAGATATGGTCACATTACTGCAAAATGCATGAGAGCATGGACCAAAAAGTCTAGAGGATGGACAAACCCTGGAATGGCATGCTTACACTGTCATAAAGTTGGTCATCTCAAGAAAGACTGCAGAGACCGAATGACAGAGACAAGCATATATCCCAATGGAAACACCATTAAAGATATTCGGAGGGCTAGAGACAAAATGTGGAGAAAATATTCAAGCAACAATGAAGCTGGACCAAGCAATGCAAATGGTGACATCCCATCTAATGGATTCGGTGACATCACCACCCCCACTTAAGTTGAACAAGTAAGTATGGAATTGCACTACACCAAATCATGTTTTGCATCAGTTCCATTATACAAATTGATAGATATTCAAAATCTGCATGAATATAGATGCAGATTATGTTACTTGTTACAATTTTGAGAAAACAACCCCATCGATAAACACATACCAAAAATCATCGGTGAACATAAAGGATGAGCTATCTACACTTACCGAGAATTATCGGTCAACACATAAAATGGCTAAGTTGCTAATGTAACCTGACACCTGTTGGTAAGGAAGCAAAGTTATGAAGTTGTCATGATAGAACACCGATATCCGTCAGTGAAAGAAAAAATCTTAAAAGCTATCCTGAGCATCCTGTCAACACCGACAATGTTAAGTGAGAGTCTTCCCGATGAACTCCATCTTCATGACCCGATGAGTCATTGAGCATTTATGACAGACTTAGGGCAAAAGTCTATAAATACTCAACAGGAGCACTTCATTTCTCACACACAATTTGAGAAGAAAGAGCAGAGTGAAAATAGAGAAAAAAGAAAGCATTCAGTAGAGTGATGTTGACTTGATCCAACGCACTCCAAACAGATCATTCACAAGTTTCATGGATCGAAGTAAGTATCGAGCGCAACAAAGAACTCTGTTATTATTTTCAAGAAAGCCCTAAATTTGAAATATGATGGCAACCACTTCAAGAACCATAAAGATTAAGAATGATAAGAAGAATGTGGTTAAGTTAATAAAGAATAGCACCTTTTTGGAACCAAAGTATAAGATATGCCCGGAGATTGCATCGCAACTCGATGATTCCGATGCATTTTTGAAAATTCCACCTAGGGTTTTGCTGATAGAGGACGTAAGGTCCTACATTCACTGCAAGATCATTGAAATTGGTGATCTGGAGATAGACCAAGCTTACAAGAAGTTGTGTGATGCATAAGGAAACCTAAAAGAACAGAAGCATCTGCAAGTTAAAGGGATAACTAATGCCCTATATTTCCTGAGGGTTTTCAAAACCAACTGGATTAGGTTAGTTTTGAGCAGAATGCATGATCAGAAGTTGTGGTTAGATGAACCTAAGAAAATCACTAAAGATGTGTTGCATGTTGTAATTGGTTATCCCATAACCGACAAGCCTAAGGCACACAAGAATCCTTCCAGGAGAGAAGTTGAAAAGCTCACAAAAGTTATGTGGGATAACAGAGGTCTTAAAGTAAACACCATCACCAATGAGGAACTAAGGTTCGGTGCATGTGTAATAGGTTACAAGATCTTCCAAGCAAGCAGGATAAACAACATTGCATCTACAGGAGTAAGCACAACATTGACAAAGGGAATACAGATGGATCTATGTGAGATCCTGTTGAAACAACTTGATGAGAACATGACAAAAATAAGGTCTACAAAGACTAACACATGTAAGTTCGGTTCACTTATCATGTGTATATTCTTTTACTTTCAATAATACTTTCCTTCAGTAGGCAAAGTAAAGTGGGATACTACCAAACTAGTCACACTGCAAATTAGTGAACTTATCAAGTCACTAGGAGACAATTTTGATTTAGTAATGACTATATACTTCCTTGACTTCAAGGAAAAGATGATGGAAAGAGTGAGGATCCCTGAGCAATTAATTGAGAAACAGAGTGAGGATCCCTGAGCAATTAATTGAGAAACATAGGGATGAGATATGTTTCATGGTAGATACATATTTCACTCACATAAAACCGGTTGTACCAAGAATAGCCTGGTTAGCACCTCTTGACTATGAAATCAACATAGATCAAGCAACCAATGCAATTGATGCATTGATCAATGAACCACTTGACTGCAAACAACCAAGGTTTGGCACTTATGAAGAGGCCAAGTCCAAGATAAAAATAGGCCTAGTAATCAAAAAGACTGTCAACAAGAAGAACTAAATGGTAAAGAATCTTGAAAATATTCTATTGGTTAATGGGGAGGAAAAAGAAAAAATAGAGGAAACCGATGAACAGGGTACCATCGGTGAAGGGCAAGATGAACAAAAATCAGATTTTGAGGCAACTGAGTCTGATACACCTCCACCTCCTACAAAGAAATAGAGAACAAGGAGCCAAACAACAGAAGATACTACACCTCTGAAGAAAGGTCAAGTGAAGACCTATAAGAGGAAGCAGCAGACATAGAAACAAACTGTGAAGGATACACCTAGAAAAAGGAGGAAAAGAATGGTTAGGACCAAAGCTGACATTGAAGATTCCAAAGATGACGAGTCTGATGTAAGTAAGAAAAGTTTTCACACTAGAACAATTGATGAAATTGCTAAGTCAATTGGTACTACTGGTACCATGACTAATAGTAAAATCACACAATGGGATAAACTTGAGCTAGAGGACCAAAACAAGATACAAGATGCAATAATCAAGGCAATGGTCAAGTTTAAATATGTACCAGTAGAATTTATAGGAAAAATACCCAAAGAGCTGGGTAACAAAATTTCACAACAATGGTCATATGCTCTACACACCAAAAATGAAGCAAGGGAGAGAGTACTTGTCACACTTATGCCTCCCAAATCAAAGATGGAAGAAATCAAGGAAATAATGAAGAAGCACTCAAGTAAATTTGTAGCTAAGATTAGAGCTTACAAAGTGCTAGAAGATAAGTTTATAGAGTTGGACAGCATGACCGAGGCCAAATGGAGACAACTCCTAGATCTACCAGCAGAGTCAACAAGTCATGAGAATCAATTACTTCTCACCAACACACCCCATGTAGAGGAAGAGAAAGATAAGGCAAGTCCTAAGCATATTGATTTGGACAATGTAGATAATAATGAGCCCATTGACTTCGACAAAGTCATGGATGATCTTGACATTCAAGACATCACTCATTATGACTTTAATAAGGATCCACAAAAAGAAGATGATGTAATCTTTATATCTCTTAAGGATCAAATCAAGCAACAAGCATTGGAGACCCAAGGAAACATAGACATGGATGTTGTTGATGAAGTATGGTCAGACACATCAATTATTGACATCACAATACTGGACCCTACCGATCAACTACAAAAAGATGAAGATGTCACTACTCAACAAGCTAAAACTGATGAGCAGGACACAAATCAAGATGCAACACAAGTGAACACTTAAGATAATATGCCAGTGTTGATAAAGGCCATAAATCAGCTAGAAGGTAATGGAGAGTCAAATGCGGCATATTCAAGCATACCTTAGGACAAGGGTGATGCAGAGACAAAGGACACCGTAGATGCACCAAAGGATACAACTACAGAAAAAGCTGCAACTGATGATCAAAAAGAATCTACTTATCAGAATAAAGAAGAGGATAAACAAGTAGAAGAGGACAAGCATAAGGAAAAGGGTGAAGAGGAAAATACAGATGCCTAGGAGAATAATAGAAGATAAATTTGTAGAGACACCCAAGGCTAATGGAGAGACATCTTCACCAAACTGACTGGTGAACCCCGAGCAGAAAACACAAGAAGCTTCTTCAACAATGCCTTCACCGAGTGCTTCAAAGAAGACAAATGAACTAGCAATGGTAGTTCATACATCTGCGTCCACACAAATCTCAAGGAAGAAGAAGAGCAAGAATAAGAATCTAATCACTCTGGATGAAATCATTGAGATTCCAGTTTGTGATCCTAGGACATTGGATCCAAATGAATTGACAAAGTATGCAAGACTTTGTGAAAGGAAAGCCATGTAGGACAAGTTGAGAAAAGCCACCAAGGAAGCTAAGGTACTTGAAGTTGCACGAGGAATACTTCAACAAATTGTACCTGATGTAGATGTTGATCAAACAACCCCAATGCTTGATTAATTAGTGGTTCTCACAGATGCAATCACATCTCAGAACATAGATGCTGAGAAGGCCATGGAAGAAAGATTTGAACAGAAATATGAGTTCAAGTTAGCTGAAAAGATAAGCCAAGAAGGGGCATTGCAAAAGGTAAAGCTTTCTGAACTGGTTAGCACAGTAGATCCAATAATTTCAGAAGTTATAACCTTGATACAAAGTTATGCACATTAGATTAACTCACCAAGGAGTATACCGACAAGGTAGCACAGATAAATGTTGATCTTCAAACGAGTGCACAAAGTCTCACAAACAGTGAAGAGGCAATCAAATTGCACAATGAGTAGCTCAAGCAAGCTTGAAAATTGAGACAAGACACTCAGATTGTAGAAACCAAGTTCAAAGATGAGGTAAATGAGCTCCAAGCTCAACTCTTACCGACACTCTCACTACTGCAACAATATATGACAGAGGTAAGGGCACTAATTGCCACCCTAGAAATGTTTGTCCTAGACAACATTTATGATATGAATGCACGAATAAAGCTAGAGCACATGGCACTAGAACTCCTAAGAGAAAAATGGGAGAAAATGCTCGAAGATATCAAGACCACCCACTCCCACATTCTTGACACATTGTACGTTACACATTTTTTGTCACAATTTTGACAACTTACAAGTACATTTTTGTCATGAGTATCAAATAAAGGGGGAAATGATATGTACAGTCAACAGTAAAAGAGGAAATGAAAGGAAGAAATAATTTGTATAGTAAGTCATTTGAAACAGCAAAGAACAGGGGAATGTATAGTACAAAGGCAAGTATACATGTACATATATACTTATACTATACCGATGCATACAGTTAGGGGGAGTCATATAATGACAAGGATATACATGGTGTACATACTAAACACCTTAGTATTATGCACATATCAATTTTTGATACTAATGTCAAAGGGGATATTGAAGACATTATATTTTTCCATTAGTATATGCAAGGAAAAACATGATCTACACCGACAGACAGGGCACAACACTACCCAACGCCAAGGTTACCTGATACTGCCAAGTACAAAGCATCCCACCATGCCTAACTGGAGTTTGTTTTTGAAATACTAAGGGTCCTCTATCAGTTCCCACCGCAGAGAGAACCCCAGATGAAGATTCCAAGGGAGAACTCCAAGATCAAGAAGAAGACTCCAGTTGCATGCATAGAAACCCCATCTTCTTTCTCTCTTTTCTTGAAAAGTTTGATCCCTCTTGCATGGACAACATGATTGTAAATGGATTAAAAATCCATGCAAGTTTTTTAGTATTAGTTAGCAATAGTTTCCTTTCAGCAAAGTTCTAGTTTTAGCTTATTTTCACTAATTTAGAGTCTTTGATGCCCTAATTTCAACTTTCAGAGTTTATAGATCAAAACTCTATAAATCATAATCAAAAGCAATGTAATAGGGTTAGATTCTTGGTGCAATAAAGATCTACAATTGGTGCTTCATTCGTGGTGTGATATTTGCTGCCATATATGTGAAATTGATGAATGTGTGCATGTTTATTCATTATTTTAGAGAGCAAGCCAGTTGTTTTATTGTGTTTCAAATCTGTGTTTCTATTAATTGGAGTTTGATGTTATCTATTTACCTTGTTGTGCCAAATGCGTGGAAGAGATCATCTATTGGGCTTAGTGATAAATTTATCTCGTGTGTGCACGCATCTTGGTGGCTTCACGAATTGATAGGTTTTGAAAATATTTCACAAGCGAATACATTTTCTCTCCAAATGATCGCATCCATCAAGTATAGAATTGTGACACCGTCTGATTTATACTTCATGGGTTTGTTCCAAATATCTCCATCATTCAATTTGCAAGGGTAGATTGACAATGGTTTATGTTTGTTAGGATTTCATTTTCAGCAAGTTTATTTCATTTCTGGTTACCTTACTCATTTAAATTATGTCTTAATTTTGAAAGTAATCATCTTTAAAAATACAAAATTGCATCCTTAGTTAAAACATGCATCTTTGATAAAGCAAAAAAAGTCAAAAAGTACTAAAGTTGTTTTGCAGTTTGATGTCTTGAACGTACCAGCAAAGGCCTCCTCGTGAACATTTACATTTATCTTCAACTGAGTAACCAAGCAGGTTATACCACGACCCCGAAGAACCTTGGGAATAACTTCGTTATTCTTTCAAGAGAGGAAATTGAATCTCGAGATCCTAGCCATTGGCTTGTGTAAAAACAATGCTCAAGAGTACTCTTTCTATCATCCACATTACCTGCACAATCAACATCAGTATAAGCCCATAAAATAAAGTCATCTAATTTTTCATACCATAAGCCATATTCTATTGTTCCTTTTAAGTATCTAAAAATTATTTCACAGCAGCAAGGTGTGTCTCTTTAGGATCTCCTTGATATCTTGCCACAATTCCAACTGCATTGGAAATATCTGATCCGGTGAGTTAGATATTGTAGACCTCCGTTCATGGATCTATACTTTGTCTAAAAAATACTCTGAGTTTCATCATTACTGGTAAGTTTATAACCAGTCACCATGAGTGTTCCAACAAGTTTACAATCTTCCATTCCAAACTTCTTCAACATTTCCTTAAGATATTTGGTCTGAGATATAAAAATACCACTCTTATTCTGATTAATTTGCAAACCAAGAAAAAATTTCATCTCACCAATCATTGACATTTGAAATTCATCTTCCATTTATTTAGAGAAATTTTTACTCATTTTATCATTGCCTCCAAAAATGATATCATCAACAAAAACTTCTATGATTAAGATTCATTCTTCACTAGTTCTTAAATATAAATTACTGCCTGCATTACCTTTTCTGAAACCAAGACGAATCAGATACTTGTCAAGTCTTGCATACCATGCTCTTGGTGCTTGTTTCAGTCCATACAATGATTTCTTCAACTTACAAACTATGTCTTCATCTTCCCTCAAAGGAAATCCATTAGGTTGCTCTATGTATACTTCCTCTTCCAATCTCCATTCAAGAATGCAAATTTCACATCCAGCTGATATACTTAAAGTCTTTATGTGTAGCATAAGAAATAAATAATCTCACAGCTTGCAACCTAGCAACAGGAGCAAATGTTTCTTCAAATTCTATGCCTTCTTGTTGCGAGTAGCCATTACAAACGAGTCTAGCCTTATTTCTTACCATTGTTCCTTCCTCGTCCATTTTGTTTCTAAAAACCTATTTAGTTCCTATCACATTTTTGTTTTTAGGTCTTGGAACCAATTCCCAAGTATTGTTTTCTTTATCTATTCTAGTTCTTCCTGCATAGCTTTAGTCCAATATTCATCTCTACATGCTTCATCAGTATTTTTCGGTTCAACTTGAGAAATCAAACAAATTTAATCTCTCACTTTAGATCTTGTCATCATTCCTTTACTTGCATTACCAATGATTTGATTTTTAGGATGGTTCTTCTTAACATACCTTGGAGTCTTAGGAGTCTCAGTAAGATCAATTGATTCATCTTCAATATCATCATCAATCTCCAAAGGTTCTGCAGGATCAACAGTGACCTCTTTTATCTCTGCAATCTGTCCACAGTCATACATTCTTTATTGAATCTGAAACTTTTCATCTATCCTCACATTAGCGCTTTCAATCAAATTCCTCAATCTCAGATTGAAACATTTATATGCTTTGCTCTTAGCAGAATAACAAAGGACGATGCCTTCATCACTTCTAGAATCAAACTTTCCTATCTCATCATCTCTTTTGATATAGCATTTACTTCCAAATATTTTAAAATATTTTAGAGGAGGAATATGATCAAACCATAATTAATAAGAAGTCTTGCATGTACCTTCCCTAATCTAAATTATGTTCAAGGTGTACACTACAGTACCAATAACTTCTCTCCAATGAACATGTGATACATTTCCTTCTAGTAGCATACTTTTGGTAGCATCTAATATTGTTATGTTTCTTCTCTTTGCTATCCCATTCAGTTGTGGTGTCCTAGGAGAATATGTCTGTCTGAATATTCCATGCTCTTCACAGTAGGTATTAAATAAGTCTGAAGTAAACTCACCACCTCTATCTGATCTTAAACATTTTATCTTCAAACCTGATTCATTCTCAACTTTTGCTTTGAATAACTGAATTTGTCAAATGCCTCATACTTCTCTCTTAAATATATAATCCACATAATCCTAGAAAAGTCATAAAAAAAAGTATAAAATGCCTTTCACCATAATAAGATCTTACTCTTGTAGGACCACACAGATCTATGTGTACCAGATCCAATTTCCCTTGTGCTAAGTAAGATTTTTTTTAAAAATCACTTCTAGTCTGCTTCCCCATAACACACTATCTACACATAGTGTTAGATTGTTTCACAATCGTAGGTAGATCTCTTACAACATTATTCATACTTGAATTCACAATATTATCAAAGTTAACATGACAAAATCTTCTATGCCATAACCAACTGTCATCAACCTTCGCAATAAAACAAGAAGCCTTGGATGTATTCAATTCAAATACATTGCCTCTAGATTTAGTACCAGATGCAATCAAGTCTCCTGATTTAATTCTGATAGAACATTTCCCATCAATGAATTTTAATTGATAACCTTTGTCCACTAGTTGTCCAACACTCAATAGATTATGCTTAAGTCCATCAAAAAGTAGTACATTGTTAGTATTAGTTTTTCCATCCAGAGAAATAGATCCAATTCCAATGATAAGCTTAAGAGTATTGTCACCAAATATAACAACATGACCATCATATCTTTTCAAACTAACAAACTTATTTTTATCTCCACTCATATGATGTGAACAACCACTATCTATAACCCATTCATATTTCTTTTCAACATAAGGTAATAAGGCTTTTTCTTCATGTATAGGTTCATCATCCTTAATAGAAATAAATCCAATTCTATCATAACAAATAGCATCATCATCATAAAAACCTTCACTAGCATAACAACATTCATTGTCTTTAGAATACTTTGATTTGTAAAACTTAGGTTTATGTTTTGGAACCCTTGTAGGACATCGAGATGCAAAATGACCAATCTTAATGCATGAAAAACATTTCAAAGGTAACTTGCCTTCAAATTTACCCTTACCTCTCTTTTCTCTTCTAGAAATCAGGGCTACCACTTCATATAGATTTCTTTCTTCCTCCTGTATATGTTCACATTCATCAACATGGTCTCCAAGTTCTTCTCTCAAGTCACTATTGCTAGTGCTCGCAATTTTGGATAAGGTCTTTTTGTTTCTATGTACAGTCACCTTGAATGTTGAATCAACTTTAGGTAAAGAATCTCCCAGTTCTGTGGCCTCAAAAGTAGTTAGCTTTCCAATCAACATCTCTATTGAATTTTGGTGTCAAAGGTATAATCTCCTCAATAGCTTGTACTTTAGTTTTGTATGCATGTGTCAAACATCTGAGAATATTTGCAATCACTTCTTCCTCACCATAAGCACCTCAAGAGTTCCTGGTACCAGTAACCACTTCAGTAGTTCTCTGTGCATATGCTCTAATGTTCTCATCATCTTTCATTTTCAATGATTCCATCTTTGTCTTCCAGTTTTGTAGCTTCGCATGTTTTGTAAACTTATCTCCTTCATACAGTGCTTCCAATCTTGTCCAAATTTCATGTGCAAAATCTAAATCTTTTACTTCTGTGAATTCACCTTCAGAAAGTGTGTTGATAAATGATTCCCTTGAGACCATGTTACATGAAAATAACTTCTTTTCATCTTCAGTAGCTTTATCTAATTCATCCTCAATCTTTATCTTTTCCTTTCTTTTTGTGATCATCTAGTAGTCGATTCCCAAACATAGCAAATGTGTTCTCATCTTTTTCTTCCAACTGTCAAAGTTTTCAGGATCAAATTTTAGACTATCCTTCCTGTAGTAAGTCATCTTCAGGATCACCTCAAGTTATTAAGCTTTATCTCTAAGGAAAAGTAGCTCTAATACCAATTGTTAGGAATAAAAGTCCATAAGCACAATTGAGAGGGGGGGTGAATCAGTTGTGAGATAGATTATCAAACATTAAACTTTATAAACCAAAACTGTAATTCAAATGATAACATAGTAAATGTCAACACAATAACATAATCCTTTGTTGTCGAGGAAACCATGTTAAAGGTAAAACCCTAGTGGGAATGAGCACCCACAAATGATGTACTGGGAGTATAGTATCCCTGTTAAAATATTTAGCCCTGTTAGGAGCTTATTACAACATTATAGTACATAGTCTAGGTGTTAAAGGACAAACCCTGTTAGGAGTCAAGAGTAACAGTGGGCTCACTACCTAGGCACACTTCCCAAAGAAGGTTAAAGCCACCCTCAAGGATTAACAATCCAAACAAGTGTATATAAGAAATATACAATCCAGTGAACTATCTGATAGAAACTATCTTTGCTTGGTCAGTTCTAATGAAGTATTACAATCACAAACTCTTCTCTACATCCAACAACCAATCAAGCTTCGCAGCTTCGTAGCTTCCACTCTTCTCTATCTTCTCAATTACCTTCTTATCATTCCACTATCACATCTTTTCAAAATAAAAGATCTCTCATATATACCCTATTACAATAATTGATTAGGTCAGCCAATTAAGCTTTCCCAATATTCAAATAATTATTTAACTCCTTGGTAAGATACACAAGGTACCTGAAACAAGTAAACATCAATTGCAATACATTAGATATAATCCAAGATCCGCAATCCACGCTCGTAATCTATAATGCACACTATATCTCTAAAGTCAGCCCCAAATAGGTCTCCTCCAGAATACACACCACAGATAATGTCACCAACAATCACATGAATTGCGATCAACAAAAAATATTCCTTAATATGCCTTATGTCATCTGTTAAGCTCGCATAACCTGAATCATCATCGCCTGTAAGATATCCCCAAAACACAAAGACTCACTCTATGAAGCATCACAGTCACAATTGAGAAACCAATCTTCACTAAAACATCTGTAACATCTCCAATATACAATATTAAGCCAAGCGACCCTAGGAATAAGGTCATCACATGTATCCTTCTTCATATCCTCATCTTCGCTCATTCTGATTCATTCGTACAGTGTATGTACACTTCAGTCAGTCATCATAAATAGTAATAACCCGTTTGTTCTCTCCATAGTATCATATGTTGACATCAGGGACAAAACATGAATGCCAACAACATTAGTAGTACCCAATTCTGATATCATCCAACAATAAATACTGCACAAGTTGACTTGGATACTTAATTATAACTCCTCTTGTTGGTGCAATTAATTAATTCTAATTACACTTAACTTAAGCTTACTTAGGATAATGCATTTGCATATTAGTTGTTATATAGACACATAGGAGTTTGCATTTCATTTTAGCACATGGTGTAGGAGAATTCTACTTTTGGTGGTGATAGTTGTTATCTCTTTCCACTTCATGTGTGATATCCACCTTTAGTGTTCTTATCACACTATCATCCTCTCATTGTCACACATGGTTGCACATACTTCATTGTACAATGAAGAATAATCCACCTTTGGTGGACATGTGATTCCACCTAGTGTGGTTGATAGGTTATCTTCTCCTTATCATGTAGTCTTATTGTATTGCCTATATATTAATGCACTCCTACATTGTATTCATCTATTATTATTTTGATTATTGATCATATTTGAATCCAGTCAATTGAGGATCATATCATTTTCTCTCTCTTGTTTGTGCTATCTACTAAGCTTCTAAATCTTGGCATTTCTTTCATTTCCTTGGGCAAATTCTTACATGGTATCAGAGCCATAGCAGATTTCATTGCATAGTCATTAGAGAGCTTTTTGCTTCAAATTTTAGAGGGCCACAATTCAGATATGGGGTACCAACATCTTGTGGGAGCATCTAGAGAAATATATGACCTCACCATTGTGTCCGAGTGGCCTTTCTAGTGAATTCTGACTATAAAATTGGCCTACCTTGGGTAAAAGTCAAATCGGAGGCAAAATATTTTTGCAAACCGAGCTGTACAACCCAATTTGCAATATGACGGTATGGATTCAATTTTGTATATAAAAAAAATTTGTTTTCATTTATGGGATCTAAATTTTTTATTGTTATTATTTTCTGGCAAAGTCTGGGGTTTGTCAGACCCCACCTGTCTATGTCTATTTGTCAGATTTGATAGAGTTTACAGAGCTCAAATAATATTCTATAAATATTCTTCACCATCCGTACACAAAATCAGATTAACCGAGAACGACACAATTACCTCCTAGCCCTCACAAATTTTTAGCTAAAATTTGTCAAAGGGCAATCAAACATAAATCAACAAACATAAATCAACAAACATTACTATTGAGAACATATCCTACATGGTGACTGCTCATTGATCAAGCTTTTCGGGACATGCAAATACAAATAATGAAGTAGTTCATCCCATAGTGCATGTGGAATAAATCCCACTGCACTGCCCCACCCTCCCCACTCAGCGCCGAGCTCCCGCTTTGACTCAATGAGCTCACATCGAGCTCCCACTCCTGCTCTAACTCAACGAGCTCACGTCGAGCTCCCACTCCAGCTCGACAAGATTGTCACTCATCCGAGATTCTGACTCCTCGATCCTTAGATGCCTGTGTCATGCAAAAACATTGACCAACATGCCTGAGTTACTTGTGAAAACTGCCTCTACCACCGATCCCCCCCTCCAACAACACCCAGCCGCTACCTTAGCTCAGGAAACCACTGGCATGTGGTCGTTGCTCATTTGCCACTTAGACCCAATCAGGGAAACACGTGGCACATGCCCTATCACCATGCTACATCATCGATCTACAACAAGGCTGGTAATTTTTTTCCTCTGATGCAGATTTTCCTTGAGTTAAAATTGACGCCCATTTGGACATCAAACTTGGGCGTATTTGTTTTGGTATGACGACTTTATGCTCATCAAATTTATGTTATTTCCTGCGACAACATTTCTTTGTCTTAACTTTGATGACCATTTGACCATCATAATTGGGCTATTTTGTTTTGCTATGATGGTCGTTTGACCACAAATTTAAGCTCGCAGTTTTGGTGACATCATAGTAGTTGAAAAGTTTGCCCTGTCACGATTTGCAATTTGATTTGGCAATTTGAATTTGAAGGCCCATAACTTGGTCATACACACTCCTTTTTTTAGTGCAATATTTTTATTTATTTTGGGTAGAATCTCCTAAACTTTTTATCGGTGCAGCTAGTTTCTGGTTTTGGTGCACAAATTGTTTTAGAAAATTAAGTTTTTGGTGACTGTACATGTCTAATCCCCAGTTTTGCAACTTCAGAGGCTTCATTTGGGCTCATACAGATACATTTTCAGGTGCCATTTTCTTGAAAGTGAATAATTGTTTTGAGTACTTCTCAGATCTACTATTAGATTGTAGCCTTATTTGGGCAAAAATATCACTTTTAGATCTAGGTCCTTTTTGGACATTTTATGATCATTGTAATGCTAAGCTTTTTGTTTGATCCTTAGAAATATTGAATTGAGTCTCTTTTGGCCTCATTGAGGTGGTTGTAAACATCAAAAGTAGAAGTCCACTTTGGCCCATTTTGGCAAGTGACAATTGTACAAGCACAATATATAAACTGCCAAAAACATCATTATTTTTTTTATTAATTTATTTTTAATTTTTAATTTTATTTTTTTTGGGGGTCTTTGATTGAGTAAATTTGGGGGGGGGGGGGGGGGGGTGTCTTGTGTGCTTGTGTCTCTTTCTCTTTTGTGTTCTTTCATTTTCGCATCATGGATTCACCTAAATGTCCATTGTTAACTTCACATAACTATGCCACATGGAAATATATAGTATGGAGTAAATTAATGGAAAACATTTATATCTCTTTGTAGATGGTACAACTATAGAACCTATTGATTCTGATGCAGAAATTGAAAGGAAAATAAAATACAATATGGCTTTACGAATTATAGTGGGTTGTGTTCATAAATATCTCTTCTTCGACATTTCAAGCTTTAAGGATGCCAAGCGTGCTTGGGAAAAAACTAGAAGAGTTAAATGGTAAAGTGGATGAGGAAAAAAGGATTCTCAATTAAGGATAGACTTATTCTCTTAGATCCTAGGAATTTTGATACAATTCAAGACTATGTCAACAAAGCCAATGAGTTGAGAGCACTACTTAAGGATTGTGGTAATCCCATGAAGGATGATAGGTTGATTCATCACATCTTGAAGAGGCTTCCTTTAGAATATGCAACTTTTGTCTCAAGTTGCAATACTCACAAGTTGACCATGGGAAGTGCCTTCACTAAGCCTTCATTTGCAGAAATGTTGATGTTGGAACAACCAAAATTAATGGATATGGGTATTCTTAAGTCTTCAAAGTCTATGGCATTGGTGGCTAATAATGAGAACCAAAGAAATCAAGGTGGAAAAAGTTTCAACAACAACAGAAAGAAGTGGAAGCCAAAATCACAATCAGAGACACACCACTCTTCCTCCTCACAACAAGGCAATTATTTTTCTAACAAGAAGGGAAACAACAACAAGAAGGATAAACTATTTTGTGTATATTGCAAGAAACCAAATCATGATGAACATCATTACAAGACTAAGAGAATTGATGAGTTGGAAAAATTACTCAAGAAGAAGAAAATCAATGTACCAAATGCTTCCAAGGATTCATCTCCTTCCACTTCAAAGGGAAAAAGGCAAGCATTTATGACAAGTAAAAGTTCTTTGGAGGAATCGATTCTTAACTTAGGTGCCACTCATCATATGGGTGCTTCAAAGGGGCAATTGTCTTCATTGGAGCCATCTAAGGTACCTCAAATATTTGTAGGGGATAATACACAAGTGGAAATTGAAGGGAAGGGAATTTAGAGATGGAAAACAGAGCATTCAAGGATGTTCTCTATGTTCCTAACCTGAGCACCAATCTTCTTTAAATTTACCAAATCACTCACTATGGAGGTGGAAATAAAGTTGAGTTGCTTCCAGATTCAGTAATGGTGCTAAATCTTAAGGATGATTCATTAGTTGTAGTGGGTAAATCTAATCATGACACAAGGCTTTATTCTTTCTCCCACTTTGTGCCTAAGTCTCTGTCACATGCCTTGTTGACACATACACAATCACAAAGTAAATCATGTCATGAGAGGTATGGACATCTTGGTTTCCGCTATCTTCAGCAACTTATCTTAAAACATATGGTCAAAGGTCTACCTGCTATCAAATTTTCCAAGGGTGAATGTTCAACATGTTCAATGGATGTGCATCTAGAAGAGAAGTTTGAAAAGGGAAGGCTTGGAGAGCATCAAATATTCTTGAGTTGGTTCAGAGTGTTCTAGAAGGCCCCTTTCCAGTGACATCAATTAGCAAGGGTCGCTATATCCTCACCTTCAATGATGACTTTTCATGCTACACATGGGTCTACTTTCTTGGTTACAAGAATGAAGTGTTTGATAAGTTTCTCACCTTCAAGTCTCATGTTGAAAAGAAATCAAGTAAAGCCATCAAGGTTCTTCATATTATAGACAATGAAAGAGGATATGTGAACTCAAGAATTATGGACTTTTGTGAACTTGAGGGTATTGATCTTCAAAATCTAGTTGTATTTAGTCCACAACAGATAAGAGTTGTAGAAATGAAGATTAGAACTCTTAAGGCAATGGCAAGTTGCATGATTGATGCCAAGTCTCTTGATCCATCACTTGTGGTAGAAGCTATAAGTTGTACTAATCACATCCTCAATAGATCTCCTCATAATGCCTTAGATGGAATGACTCCTTTTGAGGCATGGTGTAGTAGAAAACTGGGTGTGAAACACTTCAGATTATTTAGTTGTTCAGCACGGGCAAACATATCTTCACAGAAATACAAGACACCTCCACCAAGGCCCTGTACATTCATTGGATATGTAGAAAGTGTTAAGGCATATAGACTCATGGATCCTGAGACTCATGAGATCTTCATAGAGAGGAATGTTCACTTTGAGGAAAGTTCACCTAGCTTATCCTCTACTCCTCTCCATACTTCAAACATTGTGGAAACTGATAGTGACAACAGTGGTAGTGATTCAGATGGTTCATCTACCTCAACCTTGATACGTAGGATTACACCTTTGCATGGTAAATTCAAGGTTGAGGATACTCTTTCATCTTCTTCCACTAGACCTCGTTGGGTTAGACAACACTTGATTCAATAGGTTCACTTGTGGGGGATCCTTCAGATAGTTGAAGGACAAGGTCACAACATCAGCAACTTCCACATGCATACATTGCTACATTGATAGGTCTATTTGATTCAATACAGTTCGGTACACCTTATCTTCTAGTTACAACATTAGGGGATGATTACTTGACAAACATTGCATGTTTGTTTGTGGAGTCCTATATTGCAGACATGGGGGACATCATTGATGATATACATCTTCTCTTTGACGAGGATGATCTTTCTTTAGTTTTTGTGAGGGAACACTCTGACCCTCTTGTCCATTATCTACATGATCAATCTTTTGAGGTTGATGTGATTGTGGATCCTTATTTTCAACAGTTGCAGGAGGTCTCTTTATCACTAGGAGAGACATTGGGTTCTTTGGGACATGTTCTACATCCATCCTTGTTAGATCTCGACTTGTTCTTTTGAGCAGTGTTGGAAGGGGCAGTCTTCAGTATCAACACATGGACAATTGAGTAGTTTTCAGAGACATCATACTTCTTGAGGTTTCTTCCTACAACTTGGGGAGACATCTCATCTACACCCTTGAAATTGTTTCTTCCTAAGGGGAGGAACGTTGTTCACTGTTCACGGACCAACTTCTAGATTCATCTTGGAGCAGCTATCACTGATGGGCATTCTAGATTGGGGGGGAGGGATACCTTGTCTCTCTTCTTCTTCTTCTTCTCTCTTATGGGGGACTTTTTCCTCATGTGGGGTTTTATCCTTCTCAAACTTCTCTATTGTATATACATGATGTATGTCATAATGGGGGGGGGTCTTGATTACTCCATCCATCCATGCATATTCTTTATTTTCATCTCTCTTTTTGGTGGAGGGTTTTTCCCATGAGGTTTTCCCTCTTTCTCTGCTTTATGAGAGATTTCATTACATATCTTTTGCACTTTCATATTGTACATGGGTACCTAACATGGCCTAGTAGCCATGACCCATTGTTGGAGCTTTTTCTTGTAGAGTCCTATATAGCAGCAATGCTTGACTCTTATAAAATCCAAATTATGATTATGTCAATAAATAATTCCAATTAACAAGGATTAAATCCTCCTTCATTTTGAGCTCCACAGGCTCAAGCGAGTGTACCTAACTTGATTTAATGCTTCCCAGAAAATCATGCAGTGGATTAACTTTTCACAGTGATTTGCTCCTACCTTTTACTGCAAAAGTTGATAACAAATCCTACAAATGCTAACAATAAGATTTATGCAAAGCTTCACAAACCATACTATGAATTTGATAAGAGAAAATACAAGTGAAATAAGGATTCTTATCCTTCTTCTGTTTGAGTTCCAAACTCAGGAAAGGCTGACCTATTAACTGCCCTAAAGATGTAGTAGTTTTCAACATGCAGTCTTAATACAACATAAAAATGAAAATGATAACAATTTCTATATAAATTTGATGGGAACCACACAACCTAACACATCAGACCAATGCCTTATCCAATGGGCATGGAGTCATTTAATATGTAAATACCTTCAATATCAAAGACACATCAAATGTAAATCTTGTACTGAATACTGAATTAGACTATGGCTTACATAGTCTATTCACACTTCCTAGAAGCATAAATACTTATCAAATCTATTTCAATCTCCTACTCACTGAAACTATCTTAAGAATTTAATTCTCTCCTTGAAAGAAACCTTAAAATATTTAGACACTCTACCTTACAAAGTGATGGACTGAAATGTCCTTAACAACCAATCCAAATGAGTACAAAAAACTGGAAACAAAGACAACTATTCATTCAAATTCTTCAAATCACAGGAAGTACAAACATATATTGATATTAAAGCATCAAGTGCATATGAAATTAGAGCCAAAGTGGCCATTGATAAACTTGATAAAAAAATATATGCAAAACTAGATTTTGTGGCATAAAATTCCCATCCCTACAAAATGATCCTGGAAGTCCTTTTATAGAAACAAGGATTACAACAAGCTTAAGATCTAATTAGGGTTAGGGTTACAAATATTACAACGTTACATGACAGAGAACATTAATTCATTTCAACCATCAAGCAGCTCTGTCATCCATTCTAGTAAAACATTCCATGCTTCCAGTCTATAAGAAATCTGATCTAGTCGCCAACTTGTTGGGAAACTAAAGAACCATGCCCTGCAAAAGGAATAACAAAATGTAATGTCTTGTATGTATTAATTACCCCATGAGATTTAACCCTTAATAAATGCAAAAACTCAACTTTCCCTCTTTGAAAGGCTCAAAATCCTGGGAATATGATCAAATCAGCAATATAAAACTCTAAAAGAGGTTCTCATTTACTATGAAGAATAGAACATGACAAGCCAAGGGTTTAAAATTCTATTTATATGCTAACAGAAACCCCAAGAAGATAATCTTCTCTTAAATGCATTCAGACACACCAATCCCTCCTCTATACTGCATCTAATAGGTGTAAAAATATAGCCCAAAAGATCCGATCGACCAATTTAATCGCTCTGTAGCATAAAACATAATCCACCGCTTTGAAAACCCCATAGAATGCATTTGAAAATTTGAAATTCGGTTAAAACGGTCACACGCATCGTGGAAATCAACATCAATGGTCTAGATTTAAGCTTTATATCACTTTAAAATAGAGCTGTAGATCCTTTTAGGTTACCCGAGCTTTTAGATTGGATAGGTGGCATGCAGGCACAATGCCTTAATGATTAGATTTAGATTAATTTTTCTTTAAGCCTTTATGTCTGTTGTCAGATCAAAATCAATCAAACAAATCTTTACTTTAGTTAAAACTTCAGCAACGCTGGTCCCACTGACATCTACATGGCATTTTACTTGGTCTTGAGAAATCTTGTTGGCCATCTGACCTGTGCTGACTGAGAAATCCACTTGTCAAGCAGGCGCAATGCCTTGATCATTAGATCTTGCGCAACTTTTCATTGAGCCATCACGCTATCCGTTAGATCAAATCTAACTTCTTTGTACATTATCTTCTCTACTCTATCGCAAATATGGACCTACCTGGGACACGTGGTGGATAGGCGTAATGCCTTGAACATTAAAAACCTTCACCTTTGTCTATAAGCCATTACGCATGTCGTCCGATCAAAATTAACTATATTGCACTTTAATCTCACCCTTGGCTTCAAACTACAGGTCCCACCAACTCAAATAGGACACGTGGTCGCATAGCATAATGGCTTAAACACTAGATGGACTGCATCTCCGCTTCAAGCCTTTAAGCCGACTGTCAGATCTTCTTCAACTTAACTGAACCTTAATTTACCCTTTGCGCATAATAGGACCCACCTTAGACACATGGCCACATGACTTAATGGCTTAAACATTAGATCAACCGCATCTTTGCCTTAAGTCATTAAGTCAACCGTCAGATTAAACAAGACATGCATGGGAGATAAGACAAAGTTTAACGAGGCTTAGGACTTAGGAAAATAAATTAAAAGATCACCCTGCTAAGACTTAGGAAAAGATAAAAGGGACGACCCCGCTTAGACATAACAAATAAACACATGGGTAAATGAGTTTTAAGTGACTAAAAAAGGTAACTCAGTTTTATAACAGACCATGAAGGGTTCGAGGCATTTTATCACCAACGGCTAGAAATTTTGAATTTAGGGCTTAAGAATTTGCAAGCCATAGCAGGATTTTCATCATTTAAAGCATATTTTTCTAGTGACTTAGAGTTTTAGGCAGAGATCATTGGAGCTGTGAACTAGGCATAAAAATTGAGAAATTTAACAGGGGATAAAACCTTCTTTGTAACCCTAACCAGGCCCAAGACAAAAATGTAGCAAATAACAAAATATGACCAACACCCATCATGCATTGTCTTCTAGCATTGTGAGCTTAAGTGCATTTCCCTAAGCTACACTCAAGGGGGGTATTTTTGTAATTAATTAATTCTAATTACTCTTTACTTAAGTTTACCCAGGATAATGCATTTGCATATTAGTTGTCATATAGACACATAGGAGTTTGCATTTCATTTTAGCACATGGTGTAGGAGAATTCTACTTTTGGTGGTGATAATTGTTCTCTCTTTCCACTTCATGTGTGAGATCCACCTTTAGTGTTCTTATAACATTATCATCCTCTCATTGTTGCACATGGTTGCACACACTTCATTGTACAATGAAGGACGATCCACCTTTGGTGGACATGTGATTCCACCTAGTGTGGTTGATAGGTTGTCATCTTCGTATCATGTAGTCTTATTGTATTGCATATATATTTAGGCACTCCTACATTGTATTCATCTATTATTGTTTTGATTATTCATCATCTTTGAATCCAGTCAATTAAGAATCACATCATTTTGTCTCTCTTGTTTGTGTTATCTATTGAGCTTCTAGGTATTGGCATTTCTTTCATTGCCTTAGGCAAATTCTTACGCCTATGATGATCTAACTACACATATAAGACTAATATAATGACTGCATGACTTGTATGACTTAATTAAGAGTTAAGGTAGCCACAAGATAACACTCATAACCCTAAACCCATATAAGGTTGATGACATAGCAAATCGATTATCAAATTTCTAAAGTCACACTTGACAAATTGAGAAAGGGAGGAATATAAAAAATATTCAATTTATCATAGGAATATATTGTTACAAATATGATAATGACCAAGAGACCAAGGAGCATCTTATAAAGAAATTGGAACACCTCACTTCATAGATTCAATACATGGACAACCTATGCCTCTGTGTGTTAATCTTGTAGATAGAAACATGCCCTCAATATGAGAAATTTGAGACATTATGATGGAGATCAAATCTTGGATAAATGACCTATCTCAACTAATCAATCTTTGGAATGAATAACTCATACTGTATCATAAAACTTACAAAAAAACCTAGTGGTTTGATAGATCTTGAAGAAAAATATGACACTGAACATCAAGGATCTAGAATGAAATTTACCCAACTCAAGGAATTAGAAAATATGATTATGACATTCTCATCACTAAGTAGGTTATCAATTCATCTCAACTAGGTATACATTTTGAATGGTTTGAGACTACTATTTATGTCGAAGTCTTAGAAAATGAAAAATGTATATTCAAGGAAGTTGGAGAGGTTGCTTGAGATTATTTAATATTCAAGAGTTCATAGAGTATATTTCCTTGTAATTCTTATGGTGAAAAGAGATCCATTAACTCCACAAATGTATTGAGAGATTAATTTATTAAATTGAAAAATGAGAGTAATTAAAACTTTAATTTATATCCAATAAAAAATCTTTAAAATGAAAACATTATGCTAGGACTTTGAAATGCAGTAAGTCAAATTTCAATGGTCACATTTATATGCATTAAAAGTTTATATATTTTGTAATTTGATATTTAGATATTTTAAGGGATCAAACTTGCAAAGTGTGAAAGAGCCATTAGACAGATTGAGAGAATATCAAAAGAAAATCCACACCTGTAACTAGGATTTTAGCATATGTTGATTGCTAAGATAATTGACATGATGATTGTTATATGCTTTTGCTTGATAAAATCTATATTTTAATCTTATATAAATCTTGACTAATGAGATTTTAGAAGATTATTAAGAATAGCTCCTTGTTCACTTTGAGAAAGAGTAAAATATATTAAAAAAAAAGTTTATTTCAAATAATATAAACAAAAGACATTGTTGTATTTAACCTCAAAAAATTGAATTGAAATATTTTGATACAAACAATGTAGAATTTACTATATCAAAATTTTAAAGCAATCTTCCTTAGCCTCATTTATTGGATAATTTTTTTAATTATCTAAATCCATATAAATCTCATGACATAATCTATAACAACAAATTTCTATCAGAAATATTGCATATAACGAAAAGACATTTCACATGATAAAAAATATCATTACCTTTGCCCAAAACTACGACCAAATGCTTATCGGAATTGTACCTTATTTGAACCCGAGTCAAATTTTTGCTTGCCTATTGAGTTGCCGATCGCCTTTATAGATTGCCATCGAGTGGATCTGATAACGCTGTGCAAGCAAACTTAATTTTGTATTGATCTCATAAACCAAAACGCTATTGCTAATCATCCCTGTTCGAAAGAAGTGGGTGGAAGGGTGTGAGACGAAGCAGCAACTACAGAGGAAAAATGGCAGGAGTCGGGCCGATCAGTCAGGACTGGGAACCCGTCGTTATCAGAAAGAAGGCACCCAATTCAGCAGCCAAGAAAGACGAAAAGGCTGTCAATAACGCACGACGAGCCGGAGCGCCCATTGAAACCATAAGAAAATGTATTCTCAACTCCTTTTTGTTTTTCTTTAAATGGAAATAAAACTGTTCTTTGATTGTATTTTGTTTTTAGCCTTACCAGTGTGCATTTTTGTAGCCTTAGCGAGCATTCTTGTGTGGATCAGACCACTAAACGAGTCTTCTGTACTATATATGAAGAACATGTTTCTGCTATTCCTCCGATGTTTATCTTAGATTTCTGGGAGGTGCTGAACTGTATCTGCTTTTTGGTTTGCGTGTTCTGTTCTTCTTTGTTTTTAAGTCTCGCTTGCCCTAAAAGCCCTCTATTTGACGTGCCTTTTAGCCCAATCGTGCGTTGTAGGTGTTTTCTTTCTTTCTCTTTTCAATAGAAACCCTAAAAACCCTAAAAATCTTATTATTATTACTATTCATTTGTTAATAAATGATTATGGCTGTCCTGGTGTCGAATTTATTGGGGAATCACTAATGGGATTCGAATCTGTGATCAGTGACTTGTAAGGCGTACTTGCCTACTGTTGAACCACAACCATCTACAACTTTAAATTTCAATTATTAGGTTAACAGAAGGCAGTAAAATTTTGCTTAGTTTTCCGGTGCTGGTATTCTTATGCTCCACGCACCACAGGAACCTTTCTTTTAAGCGGGTGTACTTAGTAGTTATATATAGTCATATTGCTGTATTTGAACTTGCTATCGATTTTCTTTGCCTGCTCTGCAAAGTGTTGATGGTTTTGCAATTTTGCGTCAAAGCGCCAAGAGCTGCCCCATCCATATGTACAGTGGTTTCCAGGACAGTTTTGCGTCTTGGAACATGTTAAAATTTTTGTCTTATTGTGGGATTTGATTTCCATGTTTATTGCCCTTTTCCAGTATTGTAGGCTCTTCTAAACCTATTTTAGCAATCTTCTTCATACCTCTTGTCGCTAATTGAATGCCCCCAACCAGGATGTAATTCATGTTTCCCAATTTGTTGAATAAGTTTGAAGGTTGACGGAAAATTTCTTAGTTCACTTGGCAATGACCCACAGCTTTCTTATTACAGTTGAATCATACTAGCATTGAAAATTTAGAAAGAAATGAAATGTAAGCTCAAGACTGTTTTTTTTCAAAATGCACGTCTTATTCTCTTTGACACTAGGATTTTTTTTATGGATTACTCAGGGTTGGGGTAAATAATAGGAACCCAGTGTAAATTAGGAGTTTTTTCCTTTTCCTTTTGGCATTAATGTTCTGTTCTGTTTTAGGTTACATTTGTGGTTTTTGGGAAGTTTCATTTTCCTTTTTCTTTTGACATGAATGATATCCTGACGAGTCTATCCCTGAAGGACTGCTTGAGGCACAATTGTTAATACAATGGATAAATTAACAGCACAGTATAGTAAAATATGCTTTTATTGCAGAGAAAGTCAGTTTAATAGGATTTTTTCACTCTTTTGAAAATGGTTAATTCGGCTGACTGAAGTGTATTTTGTGCTTCAGTTTGTGAGAATTGGGAGTCAACCATTCACTCATAAACAACTCTGTAAATGATTGATTGAACTTATCGTCAATGTTGTGTATGTTGTTCAGTTTGTGAGAATTCTGATTGATGATTTATTTTCTGTAGTCAATGCAGGATCAAACAAGGCAGCCTCAAGCAGCACCAGTTTGAATACGAAGAAGCTTGATGACGAGACAGAAGTTCTTTCTCGTAAGTTTCCTTTCAAAGTATGAATGGGGTTGTTTATTTGTTTATTTTCCCCATGAAAGTATGGATAATGCGGTTCTATAATTTTTTTCATATCATGTGTCCATATTCTATGCTTTATTCCTACAACTGAAGTATGCAGTACATGTATAATAAATGGGGCCGGACACTTTAGATGTGCAGAATGAGAATCAGGAGCAAAGTAAGATTGGTATTGACATGCACCCGTTGGCTAGTTTTTATGATGGACACTTTTTGATAATTGTGTGGTGTGCACTCATTTTGTAATCAAATAATTAATAATATGTGACTAATAGAAAATAGTGTAAGAAGGATACATGCCTAGTTTATGAAGAGTATGTATCTTCTGTGGCCCAAAATGCCATCTAGGAAGTTAAAGAACATTAATGGTGCACATCTGCTAGTGGAGCCTGGTATAATCCTTTATAAACAACATGTTTATGCTAAGCTTTGTATCTGTAGACAGATCCAGAGATTTGATATGATACATAATTACTACAATATTGAATTATGTTCTGAATTGTATCACTATCCTCTAATGTGTGCATTATGTGCAGCTGTGCGAATGTTTTTCATTGAGTGGAAATGTTTGATCCAATTTATGCAAGGCGTAAGTCTATTGTAGATCATGGTGTAATCTATTGTGAGTTGTTTCAAACCTGGCTGTTCTATGTGAAGGTCGCGAAACCTATTGTGTGTCTTGGGTGCGATGGTTTGGGTTTGGTATGCTTTGAGTGGTTGATGATTAAATTCTAGTTAAGGTCTATGTGTGCAACAGAGACAGATTAGATAATAATTGGTGGGTTAATAATGGTCAAAGTGCCAAAGAACTGGTTCGACTATCTTATGGTGTTTAACATAGGTGAAGATCCAGTTTCTTTCACCAAACATAGAAATTGAAGATGAGCATTGGGTAAAGAAGACGAAGGAAAATCCCCATCCCTTGCAGTTGTGCTAACTTCATATTCTCAGCAACAATGTTCATAATACTTACTTTGATAGTGATGTTGAAGAAGCCAATTCAAGTGTGGGTTACATCCATCGGGAGGTGAAAGTAATTGAGTTAGGTGTAGCCATTGGAGGAGCGAATGCACTAGGTTGGGCACACGATTTTCCTCTTAGATTCTTCATAGGTTCGATCAAATTTGTTTGGGACAAATCTGCAGTTGATTGTACGTACTTGTAAAGAATCCCCAATGAATTGGGCTCCAAATCTGGACTGGGTACAAAAGACCCGCATTTGGGCATAGGAGGGGACGAATTGAGAACCTAGTTTTAAAGAGAATTACAATTGTAAAACATATTATGAAAAGAGAAGAAATGTTTGATGTGTGCCATAAGGAACAAGTAACCAATTGAGTTAGAAATCATTCTTGAATCTTTGTCTTAAAAGATTGTTTAAGAGTGACGGATTTGGGGAAGATGACACCTCATGTTTATTTTAATGCAATGCTAATGGGTTGCTTGAAATTTTTTTGTGCTATTGCATTTCCACAAACTTGCATACTAATTTAGATGTCTTGGATGTTCTTAAGATTGAGGTCCCTAATTGATATAGTTTCTTCTCTTTATAAGTTTATTGCCACCAATTGTTGTTTAAGGATAAATGGACATCAACTTCTTGACATGTGACTTGTTACACCAAACAAAATCCCTTTTGATGCATGAATGATATTGTTGAGGAAATTTTGGTTTTTTGGCATACATATCGATTTTCATACTTCAAATATGAAGGCTATAAATATTTGATTCATGTTTATGGAGTGGACGAGTTGCGTGGAACACATTCCCCCCCTAAAATTAACATACGATTTGGGTGCTATTTGACCAATGGGGACACACCTAAGACAAACATTCAAGATTGAAGATGAAATCCAAGATATTGTCAACCAAAGGTTTCAAATGTTGTTTTGCTTATAGGTTTGACCTAAGTAGCCAAGTTCAGTTTGGTTTAATGGGCTTGATTTGCTAACTAGGCAATATTATTTTGAGAGGGGAGGTTGCATTCATACATACAAAAATATATAAAAATCATAAAAAATTGCAACTTAAAAGTAGGAATTAAGTTCAAAATATCACATAACACCATACAATATAATAAATAAAATCACCATAAAAATGAAAAACAATACTACTTCAATGTTAATTCATGAAATTCAACTGTCATCATAAATATTCATTGTTCAATATGAAAATAATAAAAGAAGCAATTAGTGTTAGATGGAGCTTCAAAATGACCAACAAAAATATATATGCTATTTTGCTCCTAAAAAATGTAACATGCTGCAAATTAGAAGCCAAATCATCTAAGTTGGAATCCCACATTATTTTCCCTTGTATCATTTTATTATGTGTAAAAGGAGGTGTAGGTTGGAATGCTTGTACGGTAATTCCTTTGCCTTTCTTGAGAGCAATTGGTTGCGCTTTATTGAGTAGATGGAATAGCGCTTGGATGAGTTAGAGGGTCATAGTTATAAAATTTAAAATTATACATGAAACTTGGAATTTGGAAATGTTTGTTTTTCGTTTCTTCTTGATGATTTATAATACAAAAATTATGATAAAACTTTTATTGCAAAAGGTTGTAGGTGTGGGAATGCTTGGTCATGTAAGTACCACTAGTTGTGATTATCCTTCTTAAACTTGTCTCAAATTCACTACTGACTACATCCTACAAATTAGGATTAGGAAATAGGTTGAAATGTTGTCTTCTACCTTTTGCTAACTTCAAAATCTTTATATGGTGCAACTCTTATCAATACAAGAAAGGATATGAGCACTATAATATTTTGGACTTGATGCGAAGTCAAGAAGTAGTATGTTGGTCGTTGTGTTCCATCTTTGAACAATAATTTTGTTCACCTATTTGTAAAAAAGTGCTTTTCGTATTTTTTCCTCTCATTTATGATAATCTTTATCTTTTCAATCATTGAATCAATGCTATCATGTCTCTCTCCCAAACAAGGCTCATTCATGCCATTATAGTGGATCATACTCACAATGGGCTTGGTGAAACTTAGGAGATGTTCCACATAATCCCAAGTGTCATCTAGAATCATTTGCTGGATATTTGTTGCCTGCTTGATGTTGGGTTCAGGCTAATGACCACACTAGAAAGTGTCTTCCAAACCTTCACAAGTCACTTGAAGGAGATTGTGTTGGAGAAAAAACAGGTTTCAAGGACTTACTTGGAAACATTAAAAAATAAAAACAAAGAAAACATAATTCAAGTTTTAAAAAATAATTTAGTAAAGTGAAACATGATTTTTTTTTTGTTTGCCTTCAACGTCTCTGATTTGAGTGTTTTGAAAATACCTTGCAAAATGAGGTGGCGGGTGATAAATATTCAAATATCTTCAACCACAACATAGACCTTTATTATCCAATCATTTGTTGTGCCAATTTTTTGTAGTGCAAGGTTGAGGGAGTGGACATGACAAGGCATTTAAAAGATGTATTAATGATGTTGTATAACTACTAAATTAGTTGCTTTACAATTGTTTGCATTGTTTGTTATGGCTTGGACCGAAGAGCACACAAGAAATATTGAGGGTGGGGTGGGGGGTGAATCAGTATTTCCGAAATTTAAACTTTTAAAAGCATGAAACCATATAAAACATGATAAGAGCAACTATCAGGACACAAACACCAATTTCTCATGGAAAACCCTTACGGGTAAAAAACCACGTCATACAAAGCTGTTATTAACAAAAGTGAGCACCAAGTCACAGAGAGCACCAACCCTCTTCGAAGCACCAACTCCAATCAGCTGAGGCACAAACCTCCAAGCTCAGTTTGAGAGCACCAACTCCCAGAGAACACCAACCCTCCTCGAAGCACCAACTCCGAATAGCTGAAGCACCAACTCTAGACAAAACTTAAATATCTGAATAACATTGCCAAACACAGATATTGCTTTTCATGAGAATTTATCAAGCAAATCTCTACACATCAAAACTGAGACCAATTGGTAATCTGCTCCTTAACAGCAGTAAAATCTTTCAGCAAAGCAATCTTCATCCACAATATATAAAAGCATGAAACCATATAAAACATAATAAGAGCAACTATTAGGACACAACCACCAAATTTCTCATGGAAAATACTTACGGGTAAAAAACCATGACATACAAAGCTGTTATTAACAAAAGTGAGCACCAACCCTCTTTGAAGCACCGACTCCCAGACAACGCCAACCCTCCTTGAAGCACCAACTCCGTAGTTGAAGCACCAACTCTAGACAAAACTTAAAGATCTGAATAACATTGCGAAACACAGATATTGCTTTTCATTCAGAATTTATCAAGCAAATCTCTACACTTCAAAACTGAGACCAATTGGTAATCTGCTCCTTAACAGCAGTAAAATCTTTCAGCAAAGCAATCTTCATCCACAATATATATTCCCAAGTCATAACTGAAGAGACTTGACCCTTTTCATCCACATGAGCCAACGTAGAACAATATCATCAATTCATTATTCATTCTTTCATAAGCTCTGCCCTAATCACATTAATGCTACACAACTCTTATAATTTGCACGAACTTAGAAACCGCACTCACACCATCTTCAATTTCTTCACACAGCTGATAAAGACAAAAGCCACATACACTCCCTCCTTAGCATACAAACAGTTCCAGTGTTTCGCAGGGATGCACCCCCCTAGACCTTCGCCCGGGACGGGGTGTCTCTCCACTACCTCTCGTCTACCACCATTGTGCCGCTAGGACGACACTACACTTGCGGAACGGTGTGGGGACACTCAGTTATCCATCGATCATTCCAGGGACGTCTGTGTGTCCCCCATCATAGCAACTTAAACAATGCTTTTAAAAAAAATTCATGTTTTATAATTGACATTTGGGTTCCATTCGAACCCTAATTGGAGGTGGGGCACATCTAGGTCCATCCAAGCGTACAAATGCCCCTCCAAACTTCATTTTTATTCACAATTGTACTTCTCATTGTTTGCTACAACCGATAGAGAAGAGTCAAAAGGAGAGAGGAGTGATTGGAGGAGTGAGTGCAAATGAAAGAGGAGTGCCAAGGAGCAAGAAGAAGAAGATGAGGAAGATTCTACACCTTCCTTGAAGAGATTTCTCAAGCACAAGGTAGGGTTTTTTAGTTTTATTTTCTGATTTTCATTTGTAATTGTTTTGTGGTTTCAATGTTTTTTTCGTTTTCTAAATCAGATTGTATGTTGAATCTTGAGGGATGATTCTTCATTTTACCCTCAAGAATCAAGATTGAATAATTTTAAAGTTTGTTTTAGAGTTTAAATTTTTTAAAGTAGGCTGAAACTAGGTGCTTATTAAATTTATTTTCATTTTGTGAAATCCAGTGTCACAATGAGCTCCCATAGTCATGATATGAGTGAGGATGAGATTTAAATTCATTCTCAAGGTGAAAGTCAATCAGAATATGAGTACAAGGGGCTTGAGGGGGATGAGCATGGCGCTGATCAGGAAGGCCAAACTAGCTCCATGGCTAGTGCACCAGTTGCTACAGATTGCTCCTTCGAGCTTTTTGGAAAGTTTGTTAGGGGTATTTATTATCCCATCTCTCCTCTCAAACAATTTGCAACAAGAATAACAAGCCCAACGCCATCAGGTGGTGGCAGAAGAAAATGGAGACGCAACATTTGTAATACAGAATGGTATGGGAGCATTGCTAGAGTTAATACACACTTCCTCTTTTGGACATCAAAAGGTGTGGAACACTGTAAATTTCTTAAGGATCTTAAAAATGTCCATTACAAAATTGAGTTCAACAAGCTTTGTGGTGTTCCTGATGACGGTGCAGTTGCAATGCCTAATATTTTATCTGGTAGGAATCAGGTTCAGACTATTCAACAGATGCAAGGGCAGCCACATGTTTCTACTCGTACGTTGCATCAAAGAGCTAAGAACGATATCAGGGTAGCCTTAACCTCAAGACCTTCATCCCCTCGTAGTGCTCATGCTGTGGCTGAATCACGAGAGGGCACTAGCAAGGGGAAACACTAGATGTAAAGTAACAATGTGCAGCTCAAGGATCAGATAGATGATGCCATTGGCAAGTTCTTCTTTGCCAATGACATCTCATTTCATGTAGCTCGATTTCCTTATTACAAGGAGATGATGCCGATTGTGGCAAAGAGAGGACCATCGTATGTGCTACTAGGCGAGTACAAGTTGAGGACCACGATCTTGGATAACAACTATGCAAAGTTGCATGGACACAGATACATATACAAATACAGATACGACAATTTTTAAGACCCTCAATATGGATACAGCTAGATACGACATTAATAAAAAACACATACACATAAAATTAACATAATTTTCTTAGTTGTTAGAGGAGTTTTTCTTTACTTCAAAAGCAATATAGACACATAAATGCTACATAAATAATTATAATTTAATTTAACACTTTACAATATGCAAAAATAGCAGAGTTGCGTTGGAAGATAACCCAAAAGAATGAGTCACTGAAATAGAAAAACATTCATTTGTCATTCACATTTGGTGTAGGTTTTGTTTATGCCATTTTTTTTTGAAAAATTGCATGAATGAAGTTTTTTAAAATTAAATTTGGGAAGATTTACGTCAAAATTTTAAAAAATCGAATCACATAGTATTCAACACGGTTGGAAAGGCAAGGGTGTTTGGGCACGCATGGGTACAATATTCGATGTGTATTCAAGCCACATCAGATATGTATCCAAATTGGATACGGGAATACGTGCGCTCGAGGAGGGACAAAGGAATTTCTGGCTACTTTGCAACAATGCCAAGATCAATGTTTTGATGGAGCAAATGTTGGATGGAGTCTGGATGCAACATAGTTATGGATGGTTTGATAGACACTAGTCATTGTCTAGTCTTCAACATCATGGTTACATGTGCAGAGGGCCCATACTTTCTTAGGGTGGTTGATTGCTCAGGGCATCACAAAGATGCTGATTTTCAGTTTGAGGTCCTTAAGGAGGTTGGGCCACAAAATGTGGTCCAAGTGGTGTCAGATGCAACACGTGTGCAAAGTTGCAGGGAAGCTTATTGAGGCATCCTACATACATATTTGGCGGACTCCATGTTGTGTGCATGCCATGACAATGCACTCAAGGGCATGGTGAAGATTGAGTGGATTAGAGGAGTGGTCAACGATGCGAGAGATGTGTAGATGTTTATCTCCAACCACCACACTTCACATGTTCTATTCAGGAGCTTCGCGAAGGAGGAGTTTTTGAAATCAACATGAGACCAAATATGCCTCAAATTTCATTCTCTTGGAGAGAATGCTCGAGTTGCAAGAGGCATTGCAACTCATGATTATGACGAATGATTGGAATCTGTGGGCCGAGGCCAAGAGAGAGCAGGGGAAGAGGGTGAAGGAGATAGTGAAGAGTGATGTATTTTGGAGTGATGCGAAATACATTGTCTCTATCATTGCTTTGGTTTCCTAGGTGATTAGATATGGAGATGGGAATGCACCTACCCTTGGAGAGGTGTATGAGTGCATCGATCACGCTTGACTAGATGAGGGCCACTGTGCGAGAGGACCCCACTTTAGCATTCTACAATGAGCACATTCAGCCAATCATTTAGCATAGATGGGATAGGTTGGACAATCCTTTGCACATGGCTGGTGATGCATTGAATCTGAAGTGGTACATGCCTAGACCTAGTAGAATTATACTGATTCAGGATGATGAAGTGAAGGCAGGGTTCTTCAGGTGCATTGATTAGATGTATGATGCTGAAACTGTTGACCAAATTTGCACCGAGTGGACAAAATTTGCCACTCTTAGGGGTTATTCAGATGCGACAAAGATGTATATAGGAACTATGGCTCAGGAGGACTTGATTTTGTGGTAGAATTGTCGTGGAGTACAAAAATCGAAGACTGGCACACTAGCCATTCACCTGTTATCTCAAGTTTCTAGTTCTTTAGATGCAGAGGAATTGGTCTACTTATAGATTCATCCACTCTCTTAAGAGGAACAAACTTACCTCTGGGAGAGCAGAGAAGCAAGTGGTTGTACATATTGCCTTCGTATCATTGACCGCAAGACACGTGTGTACAAGGATATCCCAATAGCTCGATGGGATGTAGAGCTAGAGGAGCCATCATAAATTGATGAGGATGAGGATGAGGATGAGGATGGAGTGCCTTCAGATGCAGGGCTGGTTGGTATTCGTTTGGCAAATCTTGACCATGAGGAGTCCAATAGTTCCAGTGATGATGAGCTTTCCTTAAGGGATGATTAGAGGCCTCCCTTCACTACGTTTTGACATTTTGTACTTGTTTTGATATCGTGCTACTCATTGTGATCATCTTTATGATATTGTTGATATAATAGAAATCTTCCATTTGCCAGCTCAAAAATTTTATTTAGTAATTTAATTTCTAATTAGTAATTCGATGTTCAATGTTCAAGTATTTAGTATTTGGCATTTGCAATTTTGCTATTTTATTTCTTATATTGTTATACATCTTTTCATAATTAGCAGTTCAAGTACTATATGTATAGTATATAGTATATATAGAACCCCCCCTGCCCGCGACCCCAAATTTAGGCCTTTTGTCCCACTATCCTGGAAACGTGTCCCGACATCCCCCTGTCCCCAACGGGTGGTGGATCACTGAACATTTCTTCATACACCCTGCTACTGTAAACTCATGTACAGCTCCTCATGTATACACAAACAAGATATCATAAAAGGCTCGACTCTTTAGTATTCTGCACAAACGGGAGACAGCTGCTGTATGTATATATATACTTCATAGTGCAAGAACAGCACCTAGAAACTAGAATCGATCACCAAAAACACCCTGTCACAGCAACCATAAATCATAACACACTGTTTCTCATACTTCAGACGTATTGTGCTGACTCAGTCATATACTTTTCTAATTTCCATCCAACTCTCTATTCCTCATATAGGCTATATCCGTCAGCAATAATATATTTCTGCAAAGATATATTCGATAACACGTACATACCATGTTGAAGCACACGGCACCTCAGATATGCATATCATACACCCGTAATTCTTTTTCTTAACTTTTTGACCGCCCAGCCAATAAAAATTCAGACAGATTCTATTTTTAAAAACAGCACTATTCCCTTATTCAACTTGATAACATAATGGACTGCCCGACTTAAAGTCACCCTGCACATCAATCATTCCAAGTAATAGAGCAACACCCAGCAAGGAAAAATATCAACACACAGCTTACATTACTATGCACGACTTATTTCCTTTTTTAAAAATGCCCAGCTGATGATTAACACAGCCATATTATTTTCACCACCCAGTCCTCTTTTCAAAAAATAATTTCTCACTGCCCAACAATCATCTAGTAACGCACGGCTGTCAGGAGACTTTAAATATATGCATTGAAAGGTCATTTATTTGCGTTGCCATATGCCAAAGATTACAAACGCAGCCCATACAAAAGGAAGTCGCGCCTCTTTAAAATGGCATTTCTAAAGAGAATAACCCTTATAAATAATCAATGATGACATGGCATGTAGTCTGACTTGGCACAAGTCAGTAGACAAGTAGTCAGCATAACCAAACACTCAGCCAGCTCAGCCAGCTCAACGAGACAACCAGGTAGCTCAACCGGACAACCAGGTAGTTCAAGCAGCTCAAGCACGCCTAGCACCTCAAGCACCTCAAGCAGCTTAACCAAGCAAGTAAGTAGCTCAACCAACTTTCTATTACTTCGAGTAATCCTCTGAGATTTATATGACCTTGATCATCAACCATTGACATCAATGACAACATACTCAACACGGACAACGTTATAAGGTTACACTTTCTTAATGTCTATCATGAGATTTTTGGCAATACATTGGCCATCCTTCACCCCCTGCTATCCATGGCTCTTAAAATCATTGCCCCTTTAGGGGACATTGTTATCACATTTATTGAGAGCCAATTATTGACATCCTTCCATTTATAAAAAATGAACACCCTTGTCTTAGGCCACAAATCCTTATGGGCTTCAATGAATCTTTTACAAGTCTCGCCGCCTTTTCCAATTAAGCACCTTCTTATGACATAGGTTCTTGTATCTGTTGGAGTGGCTTTGGTCAAGGACAATAGGCGAGCCTTTTGTGATGGACTTATTTATCATCAGTAAAAAGTTGTTTTCAAGTCCCAAATAAAATTAAAGGCGCTGATAAATGATATCAGATGTCGGTGTTTTTGAACCAACCTGTATGAACCATAAGTAAAGAGCTGTTTTGAGTCCCAAAGGAAAATTGAAGGTCAATGGAATCATTGAAAGCAGCACTTTTTTGTTGGTCAAAAACATTGGGTTCTCCAAACTTGTGCACAATGTGGGAAGACCTACAAGGGGAAGGGTTTAAAGAATGATGTCAACAATCTTGTAACAAATTGTAAGCAGGGGAAAATTAACAGAGAATATAAACAATTAAAGTCTGAAAACACATTAGAATTTGTTAAAAATGGGAATCTGCCAACGTAGACTCTATCAAAGATAGCCCTCAAGTGAAGAGTGGGAATTGCATCTATGTAGTTGTTGACAGACTAGGTAATAATGCTTACTTCATCCCTATTTCTATCACTTCAAAAGTTCAACATGCAGTTGTGTTTCTGGAAGAAGGCGTGTAAGATTCTTCAACATTCTATCATTTCAGGTTATGTTTGATGCTGCTGCTGCCATTGCTTCATGATGCCAGTGCGTCTGTCTCATTTGAGTATCTCCCCCACACTCATTAGCATAAGAGCAATTTCCTCTCAGAAGGGAGCATTGCCACCTATGGCTGAATTTCTTTCTCATGACTATTGTTCTTTTTAGTGAAGGACCTTATACTCTTCCATGAAGTGAGTTATCATCAATACCCGAGGAAATAATTGAAACTGAAAGGTATCTATTGGTTGGAACTTGGAACAGATTTGTCCTGCATAGATTGAAACACACTTTTAATTTACATTTGGAATTATACGGAACCCCACAGATTTAAAGGCACTTATAGTTTACATTAGGAATTGTAAGAAACTGCAAAAATTGAAATGCTCTTGCTCAGATTGAAGCATGCTTTTAGTTTTCGTTAGGAATCATTTTTAAATAAAGTTTGTGGAAAATCTGGTTAAGTAAATGGAGAAACCAAAGAAAGTATTGGATGTCATGACAGCTTAAATAATTCCAACTTGTTTAAACTGTGGTATACATTTTGTGAAAACACTATGGTGGTGTTGAGTAGGATTATGTTATAAAATATGGGAATTTACTTCACTGCTGTAAGTCTTTAAAGTTTCTTGCACTAGGGCTAATGTGTAGTATTATTAAGCAATGTACCATAGGGATGTGTCCCCCAGGGTCTAGTGATGTCCCTGATGTCACAGGGAGTCGAGGACTTTGAGGTGATGTCCCTTTTCAGGACTGGACAGCCTACTCTATTCGGTGCATTAAAACAAAAGATAACTTTTTTGTTTTTTAAGGAAAATACTGCTAAAAAGTAAAAGCCCTATAAAGCTAAGAAGTGGGAGGACTGTCATTGCAAATTCAGCACATTGCATTGATTTTTTAAAATTTCAGTTGCTTTTAGTTTGTATAAGTTGTTTTAATATTTTTCACCCAGCCATCGCCAAAATTTGGGAATATTTTTTGCTGTCCCTCTATCCTCACTTGATGGAAATCTGAAGAAACACTGTTATTAAGAGAACTTGGCCTAGTTTTACTTATCTTGAACATAATAATTGCTGCACCAAAAACACCTCTTATGAGATTGGATTGGTCAATCATAGTTGTCTGCGAGGTAGTTTAAACTGTCAATGTATGTGAAAGCAGGAAGTTCTTTGATGGAGTCAAGCACCATCATGTTATGCTGCATATATACAGCAATGTTTTTTCATACATTTTTGGATTTCTATGGAAGCAGTGGTCTTGAGATTCATAATAGTTCCCTTTTAAAGTAAACCCTGGAATCATAGAAGCATAAAAGGTCTCAGCCAACGTTAATGAAAATGCCTGAGAAGATTGTGGAAAATGTTGTTTGTAATTGATAGTGACACTTTTTTATCCCTGTCGAGAGGCTGTTATTGGGTTAAGTTCATTAATAGTTCATGCCCTAGGATATTTGTAAATGGGATTTTATTGTGTTGTGGAAATGTTATTGGTATTTGTGCATTGCCTTAATTTGGCTAAAAAATTCAAGTGCAGGGTTGATTTTTATAGTTGAACTAGCACTTTTGCCTGTTGAAGTTTGGTCTTGTCCTATGAGAACTGGGATTTGTTCACCTTAGAGCTTGATTGTGTTTGTGTGTTGCATATATGATTGATATTTTTGGGGTTGTTTTGATTTGACTAGAATTTTCATTGCAGCGGATTGAAATTTTATCATTAATACAGTCAACAATATCTTGTTTATAGCATCCTTGATTCATCTTATTGGAATCAGAGCACTTAGTCTCAAATCAGACTTCTCCTTCTCTGGATATAGATGAAATATATAGGTGATTTAATTTGAAGCTAAGTTACCGGGTTCCCCTGTTTGAGGCCAGATTCTGGTTCCGGTTCCAGTCGGGTTCTGGTTCCGTTCCGGGTTGGTTCTCCTCTGGGTTCGACTTGGGTTCCTGTGGTAGGAATTTTAATTAATGAGGCTCATTCTTGAAGGAATTTTTATTAATCGAATCATGCAAGCAAAAGAGACAAGTTTTTAGATGCAAAGTGGAATAATGTTCTGAAGAAACATGAGTTAGGATAAACTGCGACAGGTTTCGTTCACCTGAGACTTTGGATGTTTTGTATATTGTAGATATGACTAATGTTTTTGATTAGTCATAAGAGCTGGGATTTTCATTATGCTGGTTGAAGCTTTTCTCACTTCTATAGATCACACCATCTTGTTTAGCATCCTTGATTCATTTCACTTTCATTAGTATTGATTCTCAGAGCATGCTTCTTTAAATGTGTTTTATCACTTACGTATATTTATCTTAAATTTTAAGTTCCTTTTCTATACATCTACATATAGTGATATTTTATATACAGCTATCTAAAAATGCGTTGAAACTAATTAATTTTTTTTTTGATAGGTAACATTTTTTTGTATTAATAATAAAAGAGGGATTACATTTGAAGCCAATTTTTATGGTTGGCTACTGTATTACAAGCATACTACTTCCCTAACCCCATAACCGCCTATTGATATAGACGTTTTTACAAAGCAAAAAGGCATTAACGCCCAACTCAAAAAGACAAAAAACATCCATAATAATCGCGCTCGCAAACACACCAGCTTCCCCAACCTACATGCCTATTCTTTAAACCATTGTGCTGCCTCCTCCCTCGTGAAATTGGGGATGGTGTTGTCATCCTGCACTGCTCTTGATATGCCAGAGGGGTTGGCACCTTGCAAGCTTCCCATTCCACTTGTGCCCACCATTTTCTTCGTCTGCCTTACTATTTGGTGTCGCAGAGTCTGGCCTGGTGCAGTAACACTCTTTCGTGGCGTCGATTTCATAAAACCTTTCCTTCCTCCATCCTTCTCCCAAATGTTCTCTTGCAGATACGAATTGATTTGCTTCTAGACAATTAGAGGCTGAACCGATGTGTCCCCGCCTCCAATGCACCTGCATGGCTCAAGCCCCATTTACAGCCCTTCCCCCAACACTGCTCTGTCAACAATTTCTTCCAATCCCAACAACCATTGTGGGTCGATACACGCCTCCACAACCCTGAGGACCTCCTCCTTGGTCTCACCCACAGATAGTGCCAGTGCTACGAAGAGTGATGCCACGTCCAGGTTGGAGCAGCGCCTCCAATATGATTCCAGATACTCCATCCCAAAAATTTGGTGAATGCCGTCCATGAATTCCACATCTTCAAACATGAAGATGTTCTTCAATCTCCTTGGCGTGATCTTGCCCTCATAAGCTTGCGTTTGGCTGTCAGACTCCAACGCAAAGTTGGCCTCCATTTCTCCTCTGCACTCAAAACCGCACAGATTGCTCTCCTTCCCCTGAATAAATTTACCTTTTTCAAACCATTTGGAAGTAACTCCTTTGCTGGGTATCAATAAATGATTGCAAATTTGTCACATGTTGAGGCATGAAATAACTTGAATGTCATCGGGCATGATGGCAGATTAATACTCCTTTGTACCTCCGATGTGGTGTTTTAAGTGGGGCGTTAAGTTTATCCTCCTTGTCTATTCTAGTTCAAGACTCCTAAAGTCTTCATGTATTTCAAATTGGGTCCCAAATTCTACATTCGCTCCCATATTAGCTAGTTTATTGGCCACCTTGTTCACTTCTTGGTAAACATGGGATACCTTGAAGTCTTCAAACTCTTGTAGCAAGCCCCGAATCTGTTGTATGTGCTTGTCAAGGTGCCACGCAACCATTTTTCCCCTTGATATTCCATTGGTTATTATTTATGAGTCTCCTTCAAGGTGCACTCTGCGAATTCCCAATTTGGCACCTAAGACTAGGGCCTCTTTTGCTGTTGCACATTCAGCCACATTATTCGTATCATCCTTCAAGCGTTTGGCCATAAAGGCAAGAATATTGCTCTGACAATCTCTTGCAATACATCCACATCCAGAGATCCCCAGGTTTTCTTGAGCAACACCATCAAAGTTGATTTTCACCCATCCTTCCTCGGGTGGTTGCCAACAAACCTTCTTTCTTTTCATCTTAGGATTATCCCTACAAGGCCCATTAACAGGCCCAACGTTGAAACTAATTAATTTACTACATATGTATATAAGCACATAAATTTAGGATAAGAATATTATAATTTAGGGCCATTACACTTCATTGACTGGATAAAGGAGTATGTACTCCAATTCCGTTTAGTGACAAAAAAACTTGCAACCTGATGAAATTGGAGAGAAAACCAACAAAATTTTAAAAATAAAACATGCAAAACAAATTAAAGAATGTTAATTACTAAATTTTACAATATAAATGGTAAAATAAAAAACAAAAAGTTTACTTGTGAGTGGTCTTGATTTCAAGAGGTTGGAGGTACATATAATCTTGACCATAGAGGTACTGCCATGTAGTAGCATCCATTTTGGATTGGTCATTAACAACACAAGGAGTATTATTTCTTCTTGAGACGAATAAGCTAAATTCTCTCCTAACATTTTCCTCCACTTATGGATCTTGGAAGAGTCTACTAAATGCCCACTTGTACCCAATAGCAACTTCAAAATCTCTATATGGTGGTAATCTCCCTGGCAAAGAAAGTACATTGTTACTATAGGTACCTTGGAGATAGTGCATACGTAAGGTGTAATGGTGTGGTCATCTTGTTCCAACAATGAAGAAGGATTGATTCCACCCATTGAAAAAGGTTTCTTCGGGGTGATTCTTTATTCTTTATTTTTTTTATTTTTCTATTACCACTTTTATTTTCTCTATCATTGTGTCATTGCCATCACAGACATCCCCCAAACATGGTGTATCTATATCAACAAACCGGAGCATAGTCATGATAGGCTCGATGAAATTTAATACATATTCCACATGAGCCCACCAATTGTCATGCAAGATCAATGACTTGACCTTTTGGACCCTTTGAATTTGACTGCTTCCAAACACCCCATTGGTTGCTAATAACCATTTGACCCAATGCCTCTCGCACCTTCAAAAGTTGTCTCATAACAATTGTATGAGATGCAAATCAGGTCTCAACAACCTAGGATCATGTTAATAACACATTAAAAAATATTATAAATTTATATACATATTGGACATGATTTAAATAAAATTAAATAAATTTACCTTCAACAATTCCAATTTGGAGAAAGTTTTGAAAATTGTTTGTGACATTTGGTGGTTTGTCACAAACATCTGGATTTCCTCACCTCTTGGTATAGTTCTTTCACCCACTTTATTTGAGTTACTAATTGCTTGCATCACCAAGTTGAGGGAGTGTATGGAGCATGATGTCCAAAAATTGTGCTCATATCTTTGTTCAACCAAAGCACTTGTAGTCCTACAATTTTTTGCATTGTTCGTAATGACTTGGACCACATTCTCATGTCACATCATCTCTACGGACTCGATGAGAATTCTTGAAATGAGCTCTGCATCTTTGATTGACCCTCGCAATCAACTACCCTAAAAAACATTGCCCATTTGGGGGACACTGCAATAATATTTATTAATGGATAGTTTTTGCAATCTTTCCATCCATTGGAAACAACAAAAACTCCTGATTCAACCCAAGAATCTCTAATTGGTTTCAGTGAGGTCTCTACAAAATTCTTTTCTTTTTGCAATAAGGTGGTACACACCTTTTCATGCCCAGGACTTGTGAAACTAGGAGGTGCACTATTGATTGCCGATATCATTTCCGCCAATATGGTGACTCAGCAAGTTGAAAGGAAGACCATTGGCATAGATGCAATGTGCAAGTTTTTGTTCAGCAATATCTTTTGATTCCATTTTAAATGCCTTTTCCAATGGACCTCTTTTGTGGGTGGGAATTTCTACTTCATCTTCTGTAGGGGGTAATTGCAAGGAGGGATGTTGGGAGGCCATTACTGTATCAATGGCCGAAATTCATTTTTTTCCTTTGTGGAAGGATGAGCTTGTTGTTTTCCTCTTGCAACCATTCTATCAACATCTTGTTCTCTTATGAATGCCGCTATTTGTTCAATAGACAATCCTTTCCCATAAGGGCCTGCACACATTCCAATCCCTTTCCCATAAGGGCCCATAAAGTGAAGTTTCATTCGATAATACGAGCTATTAAAAAATTGTGTAGTATGCAAATTACATTTCCAAATATATCCCCCACCCCCTAGAAGTTGTTCAATCCTTGTGGTATGTCTCCACAAAGGAGATCCTTCATCAATTTTGAATCTTTGGTTTCCTTCCACACCCACTGAAATTTGACTATTGGCCATTTTTGCAATCTGATTTTTTCTATTATAAGAAATTACATAATACTCTTTTTTCTAATTCTTTTTTCAAGGTGCCAAGTTTTGCCAAATACTCTTAAATTTTAAGTTTTTGGCTTGCTGCTGCTGAGTCCGAGTTTGCGAGCTATGATCACAATAAACTTGAACACCCTTGAAGCTGACATTCAGGGAAGATTTATTCTTTGGACTATAGCCCGTCCTTTGATGAGGATTCAGTCTTTTGTCATTTTCATCTTGAAGTCATTGCTTCCGTGGAAGAAGCATTTGACCCTTCCTTTTGTTATAGAAATGGATATTTTTAGTTTTGTTTTCTTACCTTTGACGAAGTTACTTCCACTGTTTAATAAAAATTGGTATATCTGTGTAAGTTTATGTTTTTGCTGTGCTTCTGAGGCATTTCATATACATTTTCTTTGGTTTGAAGAAGAATTTGTAACTTGTATCATCAGATGAACGAGTTCCATCTGAATTAAGGAAAAACATCATGCAAGCCCGTTTGGACAAAAAGCTTACACAAGCCCAGCTGGCACAGGTACCACATCTTTCTTGTTTATATGCTTGGTTTTCTTCTTTATTATCTATTCAGATTTTAAATTTGGTTGGATAATATTTTATACATCAAACTTTCTTGCACAGCAAATCAATGAAAAACCACAGATCATTCAAGAATATGAGTCAGGAAAAGCGATTCCCAATCAGCAGGTCATTGTAAAACTGGAACGGGTTCTTGGTGTAAAATTGCGTGGTGGAAAGAAGTGACCCATCATGAATCAGCTATCTTGTAGAGTCAGAGACTTCTGTGTCTGGTGTTATAAGAGCTTCAAGTTTTCACTTTGCCCTAACTGTACAGGACATAAATGTAAAACAAGGTTTTCGTAACGGTACTACCATTGGTAAGTCGTTTTTATTAATGGTATTGCCATTGGAATGTGCTTTCCGAGTCTAAATAATTTGGACATTAGATGAGATGGTTTTATGGTGTGTTTTGAATCACATTTGGTGGTGTGGTTTGTTAAATGTTCTGACGTTAATATGAACAGTGCCATTATCATGCGTTGTGCTTCTTAATATAACAAGATAATGATACGCAGGTTGATGACATTTAGTGCCCGAGGTATTTAGTTGGGATTTTTATGTACACATTTTATGCATGATTTTTTTCAAAAGAATTGTGGAATGGATATTCTAATGGCTAGAAAAGAGTAATTTAAATTATATGTACTCTGTGAAAGTGAGATAATGGTAGTTGAGCCCGAAAAACACTTTCTGCTTGTAAAATTTCAACTCAAATCTCAAACTTTTCTTTGTGTCGTTTTGTTGCTTTAGTTTTGTTATTGTAGAAAGAGATTTCTGTGAAATTGCAGTTTGAAATTTCTCAATCAGGTCCGAACTTTGAAATTTGGTTTAGATTTGTATTGGGAAATGACCGTTTCAACCTTGTAATGATATTTTTTATTTTAATCGAGTAGGAATGTCGTAATGTCACATGACTAATCCTTCTACCGGTGAAGCTACTAATATTTGTAATGGAATAAAATTATCTTTACATGAATATCCTAGGTGAGATTAATTAAATCACAGTAATAAACAAACAAGTGGCTTGGGACACGGTGTGGATTTTTTATAACAAATTTCCCATAGGATGAGTGGAAATTGATAACAAATAATGCCATAATATTGTAATTAATAGAGGAATTGAATAAAATATATAGAAGGTAATTAGCCGATAGTCAAGGAATAGCCCCATGAATGTCACAAACTGAGTTGCCAACATACTTAAAAAATTGGCTTTGGCAGATGCCAATCTTTTTTTTTCCTGTTGTTGGTTGGTTGATTGCCAATTCAAAGTTGTGCTTATGTATCTAATATTTGCACACGTAAAGGTTGACTTTTGGATGAGCTAGCTGTGAATAAGATCTAAATTTATACCTCAATTTTTTTTTAATGATAGCTGACCTGTTTAAACGGGTTCTACATGTAATTTGTTTATCATGTTGATTCTTCATTTGAATTAGAATTATCGTTAGGTGCGCATGAAATGGGAGACTCGTGGAAAAATGGAATTAAAATTAAATGAGGTATTTGTTTGCTAGAGATTATGAATCGTGTTTTATTAGCAAATCTAAAACTAGAAAGCAAGGAATCAGCTTGCCACTTCACATTCCCCCGTTTAAATAATCTCTAATTGATTTTTTTAGATGAGTACCTATGAGTAGATAATGTAGGTTACTCTCCCTCAATGCCCATAAAATTCAATTGTAGAAAGTTAAATTTCAAATAAAAATTCATAATCTTTTTTAATAAAATTTAAATGTAAATACAAATTTACATTCCAAATATTCTTGACCTTTTATAGCTCTTTTATTCTTTATCACTCTATTTTCTTACCCAACTTTATGCAGCTCTTTTTTTTTTTTTTCCCCGAATTTGCATCTTCTCTTTTGTTTTGCCTTATTCTCCATGTTGTTGTATATGTTTTAATTGTTGCTTCAAAGAGGTATCCAAGTCTTCATTTCTTCCTCGACAATTTGTTTTCCTTTCAAGAAGCTTGACTTTTAATTTTTGTCTAGGATAGGCATCCAACCTTCTTCACAAAAATTAATTTGTAACTCCATCCTTTTTTTATTTTTTTAAAAATCACTTTAAATGTTTAAATTTTGAGAGCCTTCACATTTATATCATTTTAATCATAAAAGCTAATATTTTACCAACTCAATAATAAATGTGTTGGAGGGTGCAAAAGATACCTGTAGGTTTCACAAAAAAATGCATTAATTTTTGTTGGCATACAAATTTTTAGTATTAGTTTTGAAGGTGCAAGCATCTTCCAATTGCTCTAAAAACTTGAACAATAGAGTTCCCACCTTCATATTTAGGAATACATGTGGGTAAAGAATTATCGACAAGAAATGACATAATACAAATTAAGTTAAAATCCTTTAAAATGTTGTTTTTGAACACTTTGTGTTTCCACCCTCTTTCAAGTAACTTTTCAAATTTTGTAACTTTGCACATGTGAGTGACTTCTTGATGATGATATGCCAAAGCGGCCAAAAAATTAGAAGCTATGGACCCTAGTGCTCATTCGTCAGTAGACATGACCACACTTCTCTGTCATGCTAGTTGATAGATTTATTATTCATAAGGAAAGAAGCTACTAGAATGTCTTGTGCCAATATATGGGTGCCTTTTGTGCTTATTATGTATGTTATCTTAGATAGAGGTATAATAATTTTTGGTGAAACTTGGTCTACCTTGTGGAACATGATGGATGCAAAGCTTAAAAAGTTTGCAACATTCCACCCTCAAATAAATGATTAAAATAAAGGTGGGTAACAAAACCTTGGTAAAATAAAGATGGCTTGCCTTGCTGCTGCTGTTGTTGCCTTTGCTACTGTGGATGTTGTAGCCATTGCCGACGCCAATGCTATTGCAGATGTGGCCGCCGCTGCAACCACTGCCAATGTTGGTCAGCCTTCCTGCACATTCGAAGCTTGGTGTGGGGTGTGCGGATGTTGTTGCTATGCGAGTTTCAAGGGCTTTGACCTCTGCTTATGTTAGGAAGGGTGGGGTTATGGGCCCTCGTGTGGTGATAGCGGAGACCACCTCTGCTGCTAGGGCAGATGTGCGCTGAAGCTAGGAGCAAACTATGGGCTTGTTCCTGTTTCTAATCCATTATCCATTAAGGTGGATGTGGATGTGGAGGAGGATATATACCTAAATATTTCTATGTTTTCTTCCTATGCCTTGATTTGCAGGTTCAGAGGTTTTTGGCCTAGCCTTACAAAGCTTCATGAATGGATCTCTAGTCATTGGGAGCCTATTTTTATGCACACAGTGCACATCTTTCCCTTGGCCAAGGGGTATTTTAGAGCAAAATTTGAAGATGTTTTGGACATACATAATATGCTGTGTGAACATTTTTTCAGCTGGGAGGATCGTTTTATGCTCGTGGTTAAGCCCTGGCATATCGATTTTAACCCTATCTCAGATTCTTTCACCAAGTTTCCTATTTGGGTCCGTCTTCCTAATCTTCCCCTGCATTTATGGATCGAGTCTCTGCTAGAGGGGATTGGTAATGCTCTTGGGGAATTTCTTTTGGTGGATGGTGATTCTTCTGACATTCTCCACTCTACTTATGCTCGCATTCTTGTGGATATTGACCCCTCTAAGGGTCTTCTTGCGGAGATAGTGATCAACTCCTCTAAAGGAAGATGGAACCAATCTCTGGATTATGAAGGGATCCCCTTCAGATGCAGAAGGTGTTTTAAAACAGGGCATTTGGCTGCTCAATGTGGAATGGGTAAAAAGAAAACTAATGCATCTTGGTGGAATGGTGCTTCTGCTCAACACTATGTGGCAGAAAAGAAGCCTGTCTCGCTGAAATTTTTTTCCCAGGTGGCTACGCAGGGTTTGGTGGTGGCTACTGAGTGTTCTCCAGTGATTGCTGAGGCTCTGGTATCCCCTGGTGATGTGGGGGTGGTGGAGGCTAATGGTTATGTGGATGTGACTCCTGTTGAATCTACTGGCATTTTGGCTACTCTTGCTGGTAGATATGATCGTGTTGGTGCGGTTGATGATCCTTCGTGTTGGCAGGATGAGGCGACTAGAGTTGAAGAGGACTGGATTACTATTTAAGGAAAAAAATTTAAGTAGTCCTCTTCCTTTGATATGACTCTTCGTTCCCATTAGAAGGGTGCTAAAGGTAAATCCTAGAATTGGATTTGTTCTTTCAGCTTGGGTATGCATGAAGGTTGTTTCATGCATTGTTTCTCCAAGATTGTGGGTGCCTGTTGTAAAACCCTCACTGTGGTCTTGACCCGTTTCGTTTAGAGGGCATTATTGAATATCTTTTGTGACTATTTTGTACAGGGTTTTGAGGTCCCTTCAAAACATGTTGTTACCTTAATAAAAAACTAAACCTTGGTGCAACTCATAAAGTAATATAATAATAATTTATCTAAAACTTGGGGTGGGTCACTTATCTACATTCTCATAATAATGTACTGAAAGGAAGCAAGATTTGCATAAATGCTTCCTACACTAATCCATCAAGGAATTTGTTGTGCAAATTTCACTTTTACAATTATAGAAAGTTGATACACATATTTGTATGACAAACAATCTACCATAGCATGTGTATGTGGGGAAAACACTCTTGAGAGAAAAAACCCACTCCAAAGGAACCTAATGTATATTCTATAATAATAAAAAATACAATATGCTTGTAGAGAAAGCCTTCACAGGTTTTGCACCAACACACAATTCTAGAGTGATTTTGATAGCACAATGGTGATAAGGGCTACTCTACACAATACACACACACACACACAAAACAACAAATATTAGCACAAGAAATGAAAGAATAAAAATAACCCACTTTCAATTTCTTCATAAAATGAAACTACAAATTCAAAAATTACAGTGCCTGACTTATTGCAAGGAAAATCAACTCTATAAGAAAACTCTACAATTTGAAGCCACAATCTGCACTAATGTAGCTATCTTATGTAACCCATTTTCACCTCTTTATTTAACACAAATAACCACCTTAGATGTTCTAGAAAGCGTAGCTATTCTTTTCTTTGGTGCCCAATATTCTAGTTGTTTATTTTCTTCCCCATAAAGATTTTCATTAAAACTTGAGTTTTGGTAGCACAACTTCCACGAGCCATAACTTTTGGCTTGGATGTCTAATTTGCTATTATAATATATCGTTGGAAATATTTTTTTCGAGCTTTTCCAAGGCTCTTGAGGTCTTCAAATGTTAGTTTTAACCTTTAAGGAAGGACTTTTCTAGGATGAAAAACTATAATATCTCCCATATGCTATAGGATATTGAGATGATTCTTTCACCAATCATTTTATTTTTTTATTTTCATGTTCATAATGCATGAATAGTCTGACTTACTAAAAATAACACGTGACTTTTTTTGGTTGTTTCAAACTTCTAACTATCCTACACCTCACAAGTGTCATCATGGGTTTCAAAGCAACTAATAAAAACTACAAAATAGAAGGAAAATATAATCTTTTTGGGTGATGTAAGATTACCTTACACCATTGGATGCTCATTCATCAAATGTTACTTATAAAAGTAAAAATACAACCTATAACTCCAAAATAGGAAAATGAGTAATATCATAAGATGTATGGCCATATTTTTACCACCTAAACTTTGAGCGCCTCAATTTGTTCTCATTTGAAAATTTAAAATTGTTCCACAACAACTGTCTAAGCTTGTCATAATGCTAGTAAAACTTTCCATGTAGCCTTCCTCTTACAAGTCATAGAAATATGTCATATGTAACTCCCTCTTTAATGACCTAACACACACGTAGAACACAAGATAGTAAATGTGGAAAAATTATGCCAGCTAAATGTGGTATGCCTACCTCTTATTTGAGGAGAAGACACTAAAGACAAATTTCATGTCACCTCCAAATGGGATACTGACTGCCCCACATAAAGACAAAATACACAAAAGATGAAATAGTGAAAGCATACAAAAGTATTTAAATTGAACATTAGGAATGCAAGTTTGAGATACCATTTCACTGCATTCTCCCACTTATCATGTGATTTGATGGTTTCACTAACACATGTGCCAATGTCTACTAGATTATGATTGTGTGTCATGTTTAGATGTTATCTAGATTGGAGATCATTAAATATTATCATGATGTTATCTCATAGTTTCGCTGGGATTATGCTTTATCATGTTGATGGATATGTATTTGGAACTTTCATTGTTATATGCTCGTATTGCTGTAAAATAATTATTTAATGTTTTAAATGCAATGTTTAATTATGTTGTACACTGAGGATTAAATATGGAATGACAAGTGTCGTAACATTCTAATACATATAAATGATTATGCTACAAGAGCGTCTTCTTCCATTAGACACACTTTAATTATTATATGCATGTGCTTTAGCTATATATGCTGTGTGCATGTTTTAGTGAATATGTACCATACATCATCTCCACCCGAGCTGTAGGTTTGAGTGTCTTTATTCTTGACAGTGGTTACAATAGATAGTCACATTGACCATTTTGCATACTTAGTCAATATCATTCCCAGATGGAACGATGTATCTGATTTGCATTATTACCTTCCGACTATTGTGTAGGCAAGAGCATAGATTCCATGTATTATGTTTGATTAGTATCTGTTTGTGCATTTAAGCGATCTTTAGTTATATTATATTTTAATATATGCTTATTGATATTATTAAAATGTTGATTAATAAATCACCAACAAATTGTGCCTTGGGCGTAGTCTTTTATTGGAGTTGATTTAATTTATCCTCTAAGTTTTGGGAATTTCTATTTTGAGTTAAGTAATGTATTTTATTTGAATTATTTTAATTGATTTAATTATTTGGGGAAATGCCTTTTGAAAAAGGTCTTTTTGTTTTTGAAAGCGATGTTTTTATTCACTTTTCACTTTGGAAATTTTGGTGAATTTGCTTCACCATTTTGTGGAGAAATTCAATTTCCTTTTGTTGGGAGCGACTCAGGCGTCCAAATTATGTGAGCAATGCCTCATTGGAATCGTGGCAGGATTGCTCTCATTTTCTGAGAGTTTCGTCTGCGTGTGCTGAGCATTCATTTTTATTTCCTCATTTCAACTTTTTGCCAATTTATTTGGTAGGGCCTCTTGTATTTAATCTATTTCACAGTCTTTTTAGTTTGTTATTGCTTGTAATCTTATTATGGGAGTTTTATCAATGTTTTCCCCACATTTTTTATTGCTTTAATGCTTAATTGGGCTTGTATGAGATTGGGGATTTGAAAATGTAAATTTATTGCTGTTAGGCTGTCTGTTTTCTCCCATGATGTCGTAATTGAAATTTTATTGCATTTTTTGGTTAGTGGGACTATGAGAACCAATGAATTTTAATTTTATTGTATGTTTTGAGTTTCATTTTTGGGCGTTTTAGTGTGTGCCTCATTTTGCATAAACTCCCATTTGAGATTTTCACCATGTTGACATGTTTCGTAGATGAGCCTTAGTTATATCCCATGATTGTAGTTGGATTATGTGGGCAAAATAAAGCTAGGAAATTTTGATCACTTATTACCACAATCCAAACCTTGGGCTTTTAATTAATCTTCTCGTTGGTGCGCCTAGCCGGTAATTACCGGAATCAGTTGCCCTTTGTGTTTATTTTGACCTTTTTGAGCCTCGTGATTGAGTGTGAAGTGTGAGACATCTCAGATCATTTAGAGATTCATGCTCTTGGCAAAGAGGTTGATCAAGTGTACTTGTGCACTGTCGCATCAGCCTTGTTTCTCTTGGTTTGTGTTGGCAACTATTTTTTTTTGCATTGTTCTTGATTTTATTTATGTTGAGTTGAGACCGCATCCTGAAGTGATGTTTAGATATGTCTGGGACAAGATCTGAGTGGCTCGTGCTCTTGGTTGGAGACCGATTGAGCTCACTTTCTCTCCTCATGTTTTATGGCTTTGAGCCCATTTCTCTTGCTTATGATTATCTTGTGTACTTTGCCTTCATGGGCATCTTTCCTCGTGTTCTAGTGAGATGTTTGAAGGATTTAATAAGAATATATGCTCTTGGCAAAGTGGCCAATAGAGCAACTTGATATGTTCAGCGATGTGAGTGTTTACTCGGTTTATGCGTTGAGTATTTTGGGAGTTGACTTATCCTCTTTTTATTGCTTTGATTGCTTGTTGATACTTTTTTCGTCCACGTCCTGGTGTAGACCAAATAGATAGTATATATATTAATCACGTCCTTGATGTAGACCAAGTGGATGGTTCTTGTATCCATGTATTTGGTGAAGACCAAGTAGTCAATTTATTGTTCAACATGTCCTTGGTGCGAGTGGACAAGTTGTCTTTTCTTCATGTCCTCGGTGTAGACTGAGTACAAGCTTATTGTCATTGTCTCCTTTGTGATCTTGAGCCTAATGACTAGGTGCATTGAGTAGGCATGGGGAGTTGCTCCTCACGTGTGCCCGTCCCACAAGTGGTCATATCAAACATGTCTAGGAGATCTTAATAAGTGATAATATAATAAAATGAATAGGGTATAAACATTAAAAAAGATAAATTGGAAACCCTGGATGTTAGTGATTGACCTATGCGGGTAGTGGAAACCATTGAACCCCCAGATGTCATGAGTGACCCATGTGAGTGGTAGATGGTATTTGAGTCCCCAAATGTCAGACATGACATGTGTAGGTATGGAGTCCCCAGATGTAAGATATGACCTGTGTGGGTATGGATACTCCCTATGCTTATAAGTACTGTCACATCTAGGTCTAGTAGTTGTGAATAGTACCTTGGTGCATTGTGATTGTGTTATATTAGTATTGCATTATGGACGTTTGTCCGCATGTTGAGTGTTCTCCACGTGTTATTGATTATTTGCATTTGTATGCATTTATTGGTGTGAGTGTATACCTTCATTCCCTTGTATGCTTGAGTTTGTGTTTGGGCTGTGTGACTACCTCCACGAGCACAGTGGGGTGGGATTGATGGCTCCACATGGTTGTGTGGCATGAACCACTGCTGGGGACATATGTATAGGTGATGGACTTGATTGAGATACAATGTGATACAAATCACTCTTTCTTCTCTCTCTCTCTCTCTCTCTCTCTCACTTCTTATATGCTCATGTTATGTTTCTAGTTATTGTACTTCATTTATATGATGTTTATTGATGCAATTGAGTGTAATTGACCTTGATTTAGTACATCCAATACTCCACATTGTGGAGATAGCATTTATTAGGTCGTACGTTGGTGTCAACGCTTACAATTATGTAATTTTGACTTTCTGGGGTAGAAGTATGCATTCATCTGTTGCCCCTACGCATATGTCCAAATCTTCTGTGTATTCATATTGGTAAACTGCTCTATTTCTGCGTATTTGTAACAAAATGCAATTCCCAAGGGTCTTTGTAGGGATTGACCTTGGATTTGGTTTCCTTGTGTTCTCAGGAGTATTTTAATGTATTCACTTCCTATTGTTATGCTAGTATAATCTAGTTAAACTCACTTTTTGTTTGGGCTTAAAATGAACTTAGTGCAGTTGGTACTCAAAGATTTAGTTAGTCTCCTCCCTGGGAAGCCATGTATTGTTGATCGACTTGGTTACTCAAATGTTGTGGCATGTTCTCTGGACTTTCAAGATGCAACCATAGGACATGACCATGCCATTCTGGTTGAGTGTTTCTTGTGGTTTGGGAACCCTTGGAAGAGCTAGTAAGAATTTCTCTTGTGATTGATCTCTTGAATATTATTGTATGTTTCCTCATTGCTTATGGAATTCCATTATGAATATGCACTTATGTCATTGATGTTATAGTTCTTGACGAAAAAGAAATTTATTTAGTCCATGTTTGACCTTTCGTTTTGAGGGTTCCTTGGCAGATCATTACAGGTTTGCCATTACTAAAATATAATTGCTAGGGGTTGAGAGACACATAGACTCATCACACCTTTTAAATTTATCTATGCTCATAGGGTTTATCAAATAATTGAGAACATTTATTAAAGTATCAACCTTCTCTAAAATCACCTTGTCATCCTCCATCATGTCATGAACAAAATGGTAGTAGACATCAATAAGCATTGTCCTTGCATGTAATGTTAGGTTTTTGCTATTCATATGACACTTTTTATATTCATAAAATTATAATTAAAAAACATGCATACAAGCTCATACAATAATACCAAAGGGAAATATTCAAATACATAACACAAAAGCACACAAGATATATCCTTGGAAAACAATGAAGAGGGGAAAAAAACCTAGCCTCCACAAATATCCAGACTCAATGTATTATTCAACAATGAAAAAATTACAATACAATTGCATAGTCCCCAAGAATACCTTTAATGGAAAAAGCTCCTACATGTATTGAACCATGTAACTACATATCCCATTCCATTCTTCACATATGTACTCAATAAGAGAATTCAATAAAAGGACATGTAAGTTACACATTCAACTAGCCAACCCCAATTACTACACTCGCTAATTTTTATAGAATCAACCTAACACAAAACTACCACATTTTAAGGTAAAATCTGTTAGCATAACTGATGTTGAGTATGTTGAGATGTTGTGTGTTTGGTAAGATGCTCAGTTATGATGTTGATGTTGTCATTGATGTCAACTTAGTATTTGTTGATGTTGTATGTTGATGTATGTTCAAGATATTAAATAATGATATGTAGTATGAATTGGTGTGTGTGATAATATCAAAAGCTTAAATGATGTCTTTAGATACTATATCTATGACTGTACATGTTTATCTTAGGTATTTAGTGAGTTATGATTGATTGAAGGTTGACGGGTTAACATGAAAAACATGATGTAATACAAGAAGAATGATTTGATGATTGTGTCAACTATGTTTGGATTCAAATGTTGTGGTCATACTATGTTTATCTAGAGTATGTTATGAGGTTATGGTTACAATTGCATCATGATTTGATGATCAGAAGACAAAGTTTCAAGTGACAGAAGGTTGTTCAGTAAAGAGTTTAAGGTGTTCTTTAGAACAGTCAGTAAGATCCTTAATCAGTGATGTTGCACCGTGTTGCTGTAAATGATTATTTGTTCCAAGGATCGTGGTGATGTTTTTGATTGATGAGGATTGATGAGTTGGCATTTTCTATGATCATTGTGATCAGATTTATTGGAGGTTGTGCAAGAACATTGAAGAATGTGTTATGGTTTGACTTTTCTTTGTCAAATCGATGTGCGATGAATTTGGAGGCCGACTTGAGTTTGTTAGAAAGTGTTCTATATTTGTAACACGCTTTAGGGTTTGTTCACTGAGATGGAAAGACTGTAAAATTTTTTGTAAGGCGGTTAATTGCCATAATGATCTTGTAATGTATAAATATGTAAAAGGATGAAAAGCACAAGTGTAGATTGTGGATACAAAGGTGCAATCAAGAGAGAAGACAAAAGAGAGAAGATTGTCTGCATGTGTAGCAGAGATTGAGATTTAACTAGATTTGTATTGGTAGAGAATGCTACTTTCTCAAATCATTTACTTGTTGATTCCTAACAACTTCATCAAGATAAATCCCTTAACCGAGTAGATCCTAACATGTCTAAATTATAAATCCTTTAACCGGGTGAATCTTTAATTAGGGTTTGAAATCCTTTAATCAGGTTACTCCTAATAGGGTAAAGCTCCTAACAGGGCTAGAGGTAAATCCCTTGACCGGGTCGTGCTCTTAACCATGCATATTGTAAGCTTTTAATAGGGCTAACCTCTTAACCAGGTGTACTTCAGAAGAGTGCATATTTAAGTGGGTGCCATCCCCACACGTGGTTTTCACCCTGTTGGGTTTCCACAAAAAATCTTTTGGTGTCATTGTGTTGCATGATAGTGGATGCCTATCTTTATTGTTTACTTTTTCATGCAATGAATGTTTCTTGATGTAAGTGGTTGAATGGTTAATGAAAAGTTAGAATTGCTAGATTACTGATTCACCCCCCCTCTCAATAATATTGGACCTGATAATACTAACAATTGGTATCAGAGCCTTGGTCCTCTTTGTGATAAGCCTAACAACTTGAGGAAAAGATCAAATGACGAGGAAGGAACCTCCCAAGTTCTCTAAGGATAACTACTTGGTATGGTGTGATAGAATGAAGTTATACCTAAAGGGTATGGGGCCACAATAATCGATGCGTGTCACAAAAAGGTATATCACCCCTATTGGAACTCTCACTATAGATGAATTGAAGGAACAACAACAAGATACTCAAGAACATGAATCCATTGTAAGTACTCTATCTGATGTTGAATATGTTGATGTTTGTGAACTGTAGACTGCTTATGATGTTTGGGAAAAGTTGAAACTTATTTATGGTGAAGATATTCATGTGAAGAAATATAAAGAAGACAAAATTAGAGGTAAATATGATGACATGAAAATGGTAGGAGAGAATATTGCACAATATGGCCTAAGAGTAAAAGAAGTGGATGCTATTAGAGGTGCTGGTGGAACTATTTAGGAAGATATTGTGGTAAGTAAAATTCCAAGAACTTTATTGCATGCTTATGCCATTAGAGTGTCTTCTATAAATGAGTTGAGAACATTTGACAATGTTACCATAGATGGGTTGATTGGTAAGCTTACTATGTTTGAGATGAATAACTTTGATAACAATATTCCAAGAGTTGAGGTTTCTTTCAAAGCACCAATATATAATGTACTGACAAGGAAAGGTAAGGAAACAAGTCACGATTCTGATTATTTGTCAAGTTATGCCAAGGAACTTGAAGCTATCTTGGATAATGAAAGGAAACAAGGAGAGATTGAAGCTCTACTAGCTAAGAGAATACCTAGAGGGACTGGTAAGCACAAAGGTAAACTTCAACTAAATTTTTTCTCTTGCAATAAGATTGGACATATTTCTGCTAGATGTCCTAATGGTGATCAAAAGGATAAGTTCAGAAGGTTTAAAGGAAAATAGAATAAACAATGCTTTGTTACAGTGGATGAAGGTGTTATTGACAAAGAATTAGGAGACAATGATGAAGATGAATTTGTGTTTTTTGTAGTCAAGGAAGATCCATATGAAGGAGAAAAGGCTTTGGTTTCCCACTTAAAACAAAATGATGAATGGATTATTGACAACGGGTGCTCATATCACATGACTGGTGATAAGAGTAAGTTCATTAAACTTGATGAGTTTGATGGTGGTGTGGTAAGTTTTGGTAATAGCACACCTTGTCTGGTTAAAGGTAAAGACACTATTTCTTTGAATGGAAAGAATAACACATATGATGTTTATTATGTGGATGGTCTAACACATAATCTATTAAGTGTGGGTCAGTTGAAAGATAAAGGTTACTGATATGAATTAAAAGGTGGTGTATGCAGAATAATTGGAAGATCTAGTGATGAGGTTGCTACTGGTAGGAAGACTAGAGGTAATTTATTCCATTTGAATGCTACTATGAACAATTGTTTTTTTGTAAAAGTTTAAGATAGTTGGTTATGGCATAGAAGGTTTTGTCATGTAAACTTTGATTGCCCCAATTAGTCAAACTAGACAACACATTGTGTAAAGAATGTCAGTTGGGTAAGTTAACTAGTTCCACTTTTAAGAGAAAATCTTTTTCATCTGAAAGCATACTTGATTTGGTGCATACTGATCTATGTGGACTGATGAGACAAAAGAGTTATATAGGGGAAAGATATTTCATATTGTTTACTATGAATATTCTAGAATGATGTGGGTGAATTTCTTAAAGGATAAGTCTGATGGGTGATCCCACAAAACTGTGTCCCACTTTTTGGCTAACTTTGACACTGAAATGAACATTCTAAAAAAAAACTTCGCTTTCAAACATCTATTGTCATTAAACCATTAAGAATTTGAAGATGATGTAAACTAGTGAATTTTAGCATTTTGTTTCTAGTTTATAAATATATATATATTTTTAAAAAATAGAATTTATTTGTATCCATTTTTCCTTCTCCTTCAAAAATTATTTTTGTGAAAAATCAGGATTTTTTAGGAGTGACACTCACTTTGATCAACATAACTTTTTTTTATAAAACTGATGAGAACATAATTATTTTGAATTTAGGTTTGTAACACAAATATCTAGGGAATCCATTTGGTTTCATTAAATTTGGTTGAATATTTAATATTTTATTGAGTTATGAAGTGACATAAATTATAATTTGGACATAGGTTCACTTTGATCGCTCTAACTCTATCTCTATATATCAAAATTCATTTATTCTTTTTTTGATAGAAAGGTAACATAAATACCTATTTCCTAGATATATTTCATAATTTTTTTTCCCTAATTTACTATTTTTCCAGAAGCGTCGAACAGAGAAGTCGCTAAATGGTCAGACAACCTATGTTTAGTAAAACTTAAAAAGAAAAGTCTTAATAAACTCAATAGATATAAAACTCATAATCATTGGAAAGCTCTCTCAGAGTACTATCATCCTATATTTGGGTTTTTCAAATAAATTTATTTGATGCCACAAAAAGTTAATGTCAAAGTGATTTTTTGTCAGCATTTTGATGGGTTCAAAGGAGACTCGATTATAGGTGTGAGTGAGGAGTAGAGGGATTATACCAAAGGGATTTTGATCCAAGAGGATTTTA
>MU227031.1:487485-509155 GCA_018584345.1 Thuja plicata
GTTTAGAGTGGAGGGAAAGATAAGATATTCCCTTTTATTCTTAAATGCACAAAGGAAGGATCCAAATTGATCAACCCAAAAAGGATCAATGCATATGTGAATCAATCTATTGGAAATAAGAATAAAGGAGATCCTAGGTTTCCCTCTTAAAATGTGGTGTGGATGTGAATGTAAATGTGTGATAGATTTAGAATGATTAAGGATTGAAATGAATGATAGAAAAGTACTAACCTTGAAATATTGCAGATCAAAGAATGCTATTTTCTAGGGTCTATACTTAGTTTCTGGAAAAACTAAAGTATGATTCAGAACTAGAACGCAGAGACGAACAAAACCCAGAAATATTTTTCTGATCCGACTTTGTCTTATAAAAAAGGTCGACCTTGACCACAAATGTCAACCCTGACCCAATAATGTCGACCTTGACCTACACAGGTCTGATAGAGAATCTGTTCATAGATCTAGATAGTTCACTGAAAAGGGTATCCATATCTGGTCTCAAATCTTCAGTCCTGAACCTATACCTGTAAGAAAAAGAGGTTTGTTTGTTATGGGGGAGGGGTTTGCCTTAGTCAAACCCCGATTTAGGAATCAACCTTGAAATCAATAATTGAAATAAGAATGCTAGCAAGTAGTAGAATTGAATCTAACAATGAAGCTATGATATTGAATGGATATGTAATTGTAATTCAAATGTAAGCAAGTATGTAAGTATGAAAGCATGGAATTTAGAAACCATAAACCTCCATGATTTTATGCTTGGAATCCACCTTGAAGAGATGATGAAAGATTCTTGAGGATGCACAAAGGATCTTGAAGGAAGATCACACCATCAGGATGGCTAGATCTAGGGCTTGAATGATAAATCTTGAATGCTTGAACCAAATCCCTGCAAAGGCTTGAGAGCTTGAATCCTTGATCTTCAATGGAGGAATTTTAATGCTTAAGAGGAAGACTTGAACATCTTGAGAGCTTGAAAACATGTAGAATAATGGATGCTTGAGAAAAATCTTGATTAGAGCCTTTTGCACTTGGAAGACTTAGAGAAAATAAGAGGAGAATGCTTCCTTTTATATGAAATTAGGGCACAATCTTCTAAGGAGGCCGACATAGGGGAATTAAATTCCAATTAGACCCATGCCCCTAGAAGAGGACCTATATTAAATATAATTTAAGATTTACTTCTTTGGAACCCCAAAATAGCCGACCCAGAAGTGGGAAATGAATTTTGGATGACCTGCAGCAATTGACAGATTTCCAAATTTGAAAGGGGGACCCAGGTCAAGGTCAAGGTTGACCCTAACCTAGGTCAAGGTTGAGGTCGACCTTGACCTAGGGGGTCAGAACCCCTGGAAAAAGTGCCAGGTGGGATAGAAGGTGCCCGGAGAGGCCCAATTAGGGTCCTAAATAGGCACAGAAATAGGAGATGATGCTGAAAGGAGGGGATGGTATGATGGTGGTCAAAAACATCCCCTAAGGAGGGATAAAATTTCTTAACATGGAAGTGCTTACATTTTAAGATGATACACAACCATAGTGAAAATGTTAGGATTAGAAGACATAAATCTAACAGTTACATGCAAATATAACCAATAATGCAAAGGAATAAAGCACACATAAGTAGAACAAGAAGACACATATTTAATGTGGTTCAACCAATATTGGGCTACATCCACAAAAAAAATATTCCAATATTTTATCTAGTAATTTCAATCGATTACAACCAGTGATCCCTTGTAGCACAATACCGCTACAAAAGCTAATATACTTCTTCACTCTAACGAGCCATAACCCGAACACCATTTTTATTATAGAAAAAACCTAGCCCTAAAAATTGCTTGATAGGTCAAGATAGGGAAATGGTTGATGAGTCAACCTAAGGAAATGGTTGACGAGTCAACCCAAAAAAATGCTTGACGAGTTAACCCCATGAATTGTAGAAAAGTGTACATTTTTTGCCTGATCAGTCACCACAAACCAACAATCTCCCACTTGGGGACTGATCAGGCTCCACACTAAATGATCTCACACTTGGAGACTGATCATGTATAAGTACCACTACCCCTGAAGCTCCTACTGAAAGAAACTCTATTGTTCTATTTTATGGTTTTAGTCATGAAGACCAACCGAAGCTGAAGAGAAGTTCAACTTCTCCCTTGTCACTGCCTTTGTAAACATATCCGCTGGGTTTTCATGTCTATGTATCTTTTCCATCCTTAACCATCCATCATACAATACTCACCGAATGAAGTGATACCTCAGCTGTATGTTTTTTGTCTTTGAATGCAAGACAAAATTCTTGGCATTGAATGCAACACAAAATTCTTTGCAAGATGAATGTCAGTCTAGCTATCTGTAAACACATAATTGTTAACCCATATTTTGCCCAATTCTTCCATGAAGGATTGCAACAATATCATCTCCTTTCTCTCCTCTATTGTAGCTACATACTCTACCTCTATGGTGGATAAAGAAACCACCTTTTGTAACATGGAGATCCAACTCACTAATGTGCCACCGACAGTAAAAATATATCTTTTTGTATTCCACTTGGTATTAATATCTCCTGCCAAATCTGAGTAAAAAAACCTTGTAAATTAGTACTAGAGCCCCGAAAACATAAAAATTTGTTGGATGTACCTCTCAAGTATCAAAGAATCCATTTTAACGCATTACAATGCTTAACTCTAGGATGACTCATATATCTGCTAACAACTCCTACTGCATGATCAATATTAGGTCTAGTGCATATTGTTGGTTCCCAAATCAATAGATTGGAAAGTACTAAAATATTGCCAAGCTTTTTCTTTGAACTCTCCAACTGACTTGGCCAATTGACAGTATTCAACAAAGGTGTGGTTGTAATCCTTTTCACTTTAGGCTCTGCAGAACCTGGGTGGGTAAACCCCTTCTCTAATCTCCTTCTAAAATAGAGCTTTTTATAGCAGATTTCACCCCAAAGCTCTTTGACAATGTTTAATTCCAAGGTGGCAATGCTTAGAATGTAAGAACAATAACTCCTTACTACTTTTATTGAATTATCCCTATTTGATTGTTCCTCTAGTATACCTCTACTTAACAAAAATAAAGTAAAATACTTATCAATTTTGGACATTTCTTACTCCTTTCAATAGGCAAAGATGAGTCCCTAATCCAATTTGGCACATAGTCAATCTTGTTGAACTCTTCACACACTTCTCTAATAGACAATGCTCCAAAGGGTTAGTAGCATCATCAATCACCCAATCCTATCAATGTGAATAAATTGAATTCATAATATTAATCTGTCTGATTGTATTTAATCATCACAAAGGAATCAATTAGATAGGAAGCAACATGACACCACTTCGCATTTACTTTCTATTTTTTTAGACCAATGTCACAGAGTTGTAATACAATAACACAATTTTTAAAAGTGACAATCAATCCTTGAATTAATTATAATAGAGAGACTGAATTTAGAAAACATATAATATACTATCTAGACAAGGAAACATGATATTCTTTATTGATATAAAAAAAAGTAAGTACAATTCAAAGAGTTTTCTTTGAGTCAAATCTAAATTTATACCTAAGACGGTTGTGGTTTCCCCTCCAAAATTAGGGGAAGCAAAAAGCTTCCAACCATTTACATTTTGTGACACTTCAAAATTAGCAATAAACCTAATTGATTGAAAGAAAACATAAATTTATAAACACAACCAAACAAAACAAAAAAAAGACAAAAGAAAGTTGCACGTAGAATAGTTTATCAACATATTTTTCCATCTTATGATCTCGCTACAGGTCCCAAGTATTCTTTAACCCAGTTTAAAAATTGTACAAGTGAAGGCCATTGGAAATGTAGAATATCTGGTAGGCTAAGGATATGATCCCTCCATCTTTTCCCAGAAATAGCTCTAGCCTCATTAATGAACTTAGAGAATATGTCATCAAGAATGATAACTCTATCGAGGAAGATATTGAATTTGTCTACAGAAAATATCCTGTCTTCCTTCAGATGCTCAATAATCCTAGGAACCATGTTCTTATATTCAATATTTCATTCCTCTAATATTTTAACATATCCTTCCTTATCCACAAATTCAAGAATGTTACAATATTTTTTAGTGTTAAAAGATGACAATTTCTCCTTAATCCTTCCTTCCTCATGTGTAATTTAATCTATTTCTTCAAAAAAAGAATCCATAATTTCCTTAATTTCTTTGATGCCAGCATGAGCACCAGGATCTCAATGTATCACATCACAGATATGAGTTATCTCAAAGGATGATGGTTTTCATCTTCTGGCCAACAATAGTGGTTTATTCTTCCTATAACTATTATACATTTCATTCAATGAGAAATATCCCTCATAAAAATCATAGCACTTTCTAATCACAAGATTCACATGAAAAGAAAGAATTTGTTCCAAGGTAGCCAATAAATGCACTAGGATCTCCTTCTTGATTCTACCAGATATTATCTCCTCTACGCCCCCTTGGGACTTAGCTTGTTTCTCATTAGAGGGTACACTCAAGGCACCACCATGGACTACCAGGGCCTGAGACTAATTAGTATCCTTTAATTTATTAATCTCCCTCCCCTGTTCTTCTACTCTGAGGTATAGTTCATTTATCACCTTATTCAACTCCACCTGCCTATTTATGGATTGTTGCAATTCATTTTGCATATGTTTAATCTGATCCTTATTAAACATTTCCCTATGTACTATCTCACTTGCAGAGATAAGTGTATTTGTGTTGGCCATAGTTTTCACAACAACTAACCCATCTGTACCTCTAGAGAAGTCATTTAATTTTGGCTTACAGACTACTTTAAAACTTACCCATGTGGCCAGTGTCTCTATTTTAGGATTGTATCCTGATCCAATGATCTTATCCTCAGTGTCAAATTCAACAAAAAAGTTAGGATCATCTTGCTTCTTAACTTGATCCAATAGAAAAAATTTCCTTCAAAGTGAGGCCAGGACTAACAACATGTCATTCTTTCTCAACATTTCTCTAGCCTCTTCTACTGTGCAATCCACATTATCCAAGTTCAATTCTCTTAAGAGTTGATTGAAAAATTCTTCATGCTTGGATTCCTCCATTCCCATCAATCACATTTGTTTATGTTCTTCAAAGTCTTTCATCTTCATTTGAATCCAGAAGTCTTTAAACTCTTGGGAAGAGATGAAGTCATCTTTCTGAATGAATCTGACAGAAATTGCCTCTCGTTCATCTCCAATAATTGCAGGGTTTTCATCTTCCTGCAGCTATGCCTTATAGCCATGCAATTCCTCTTGGTAAACTGAAAGTGGAGAAGATGGACCTACCTCCTCAGGTTGCTTCATATCTCTCAAAGTGGCTGCAATCTCATTAGTATCACCTCTTCCTTCTGATAGCTCACACTGGAAAGGAGAAGTTTCCCTGTCAACCTTGGAACTCTTTAGTGAGGAAGAATCATAGTCTGTATCTGTAATGATAACTTTTCTAGGCGTTTTGGGAGGACGTTTTGTTAGAGTAATAGTCCTTTGAGTTATTAATTAAATAATTTCAATCTAATTACTAACTCACCTATTCACTCTAGTTTGCTTTAGCTAATCTTAGGGTTTCCCTTTTAGGGTTTTGTGATTCCTTTACAAGGATTCACCTCTTTTTTTTTAGATATAGAGTTTTCACATCACATTGTAATCTAGAAACATATCATTAATATATTGTTTTCTGTTGCATACGATGTCTCCTTTGGCTTTTTGGCTGCCATAGCTTCTTCTTTCTGTCTGTATCTTGCTTCTTCCATGTGATAGGTTTGCATGCAGGTGTTCTTGGGAGATTAGCTTTCAGCCTAATCCAACATGGTATTAGAGCTCGCTTGCTACTCGTTGTTCATGTTTCCTTGAAGCGTACCAGACACAGAGGGTTTCAGAGGTTTTTTAATGTTTTTTGTGGTGTTTCAGGGGCAGGCTTTGGTTATGGTCACTTTGGGCTCAAACAGACATTGCCATTGATCTCAGAGCACTCCAAAACCCTAGAAATGACATTAAATTCATCCATTTTGGACCACTGGACTCTGAGGCAAAAAATTTTTGGTTTCCTATGCCGTATAGCACAGAAACCAAGGCAAAAATTAAAAAAAATTCATTTTCAATATTTTTTGGTTTAATTTTTAGCATAGTCAATACAATTTTTGGGGCACCGCCGCCGCACCACCACCACTGGCTGTGGGTGCCTTCGGCAGCGGCCCTCGCCGGCCCCAGCTCCCCTGGCCTCTGCGCTCCCCGGCCCCGCCGCTCCCGCCCCCCCCCCCCCCNCCCCGGCCCCGCCGCTCCAGCCCCCACCGCCACCAACCCCTGCCACCTCCCGACCCCCGCCAGCACAGGCCCCGCCACTGCCCACCGTGGCCCGCCTGCTCTGCGCCGCCCACAACGGCCCGCCGGACCTCCTCCCCGCTCCGCTCCGCTGGTTCAGCGCCGCCTTTGCGCCACCTGGGGGGATGTTTAGCCCCCGCAGGCTTTTAACCGCAAGCGACCGGTCATATTGATAACCAGGAGCTCCAAGTTTTTCCCCTGCATGCACCATGCACCTAGGGGTCCATTTTTTTTAGCCCCAGGGGCTTAAAGCCTGATTTTGTGGCCTTTCTGACCCTCCCAGACTGGTTTTGCTCTATCTTGAGCATACGGGGGTCTTTTTTTGACTTCCATATACCGTCGGAAAGCTCTTTCCGAGAAATTTCTGATGATGGAGGTTGGAATTTTGGGTTCTACTATTTTGATAGTATTTTTTTCTTTCAAAGTCTGATGTTTGTTTTTGCCTTCCGGGAGCCCTATCTTGCTCATCCGAACTCCATTTTTGGCAAACTAGATATCATTGGAAAGCTGGTTCCATTTAGTTTTCAATTAAATGGGTATTTTTTCTAGATTCTTCTCTAGGTTATCTCTCCTCTGAGTTTGGTAATTTTTGCACTCTGGCAAATTACTTGGGTTTTACAGGTCCTGGGATCTCTTCTACTGTTCTTCTGGCTCACTCATCTTTCTCACTTCTGAGCTTGTTGTATCTCTTTTGTTGTATCTTTTTTCTGTAAACGCACTATGATAAATAGCCTACTTCTGCATTTCTGGGATCTTGTACACCTAGTGTATTTTTTGTATTCACACTCAGTTATAAAGTGCCATGGGGGGTTATGATGTTATGCCATTTTGTGCTCATCCACCTTTGTCAAGTGAGCGTACCTTCTAAAACATTAGCCCATGTTGTGTGTCTATGACACCACCCTTTATCATGTGCTTGTACTTCTGTTGCACTATTGGTGTTCCTGATTCTGCTTTCTGCAGATGTTTCTGGCATTACATTTTAGTGTTCCTGTCACCCGTCTCCCTGTTCAACATTATGGGGGGTTCACCTGTTGGTTATATTGCTTCCTTGGTTCGGTTGATCAGCTCTTTAGACTTTGTCTTCTCTACCTGGTCATGCACTTCAGTGGGGGTTCCAACAGTTACTTCTAACAGAGTTTACAACTTCTTGCTTTGAAGATGTTTCTTGCTCATTCTTGTTCCTCTCTTTGGGACTTTCCCTAGATTGAAGGCTCAGTTTCCTTCATCTAGTTTATTTCTTGTACTTGGGTACCTAATCAGGCCTTTTTGTCGGGACCCATCTTTCCTGCTTTCTGCAGTAGTTTCCTAGGTTTTGCTTCTCCCTAAGCTTATCTTAAGGGGGGGTGTTAGAGTAATAGTCCTTTGAGTTATTAATTAAATCATTTTGATCTAATTACTAACTCACCTATTCACTCTAGTTTGCTTTAGCTAACCTTAGGGTTTCCCTTTTAGGGTTCCGTGATTCCTTTATAAGGATTCACCTCTTTTGTTTTAGATACTGAGTTCTCACATCACATTGTAATCTAGAAACATATCATTAATAAATTGTTTTCTGTTGCATATGATGTCTCCTCTGGCTTTTTGGATGCCATAGCTTCTTCTTTCTATCTGTATCTTGCTTCTTCCATGTGACAGGTTTGCATGCAGGTGTTCTTGGGAGATTAGCTTTCAACCTAATCCAACATGTTTAACCTTTACATCTGATGTATCCCGACTCTTTCCCTGTAATTTATTAAAATCCTGGATACACAATTCCATTCTGAAAACCTCATTACTTTCCTCACTATAGAATTTAGGTAATCCCTTCAAGGCCATGTCCTTTTCCAATTCAACTAATACTTTGACGTTGTCCCATCTCTGATAAATCATGTGCATATCCTAAAAATCTCTTGCAACGTCTTCTAGTAAATCAAGAGAATCTGTGTAATCCTTGATTATAGATCTGATATAGTTTTTCAGGGTCATAGTTCCTTGATTTCACACTATCCATATGATAAGACTGCAAATATTTCTGCAATTTCTCTAAGGTTCTAGAACCTATAGAGAACCCTACAAATCTGGTCACAATGGGCAAAAAGGTTCCTTTCCTCCTTGGGACGTTCACTTCCTTTTCCAACCATAAAATCTGCCACATAAAATCCATGAATGCTATCATTTTTTACACAAAAAGGGGAATCTTGTGAGGGGATTTCCTACATCCATACACTCGAAAAATAGTATAGCTTGCTGTGCAGATCCAATCTTTAAAATTGTGTGTGAAATCCTCATCGGGTTTAGTATCTTTTGGTCACAAAATTTCTCTGATCTAGGGAAGAATTCTTAATATACTTCATGCCACTGCCATGATAACCCACACCATAAACCTATCATGGAAACTCTTATAATCAACATCTTTATTGTGTTTGTCCCAAATCCTACACCACAACTGAACTGGTAGTCCAGCCCCTTGACCGTCCGCAGTAGTTAGGTTTAATGATTGACTTAAAATGACTCTAGTTTGGAACAAAAGGAGATGGCTAAGTAGAGAATAATGCTTGCATTTTCTGGTCTCCTTGCACTCAACTAATTCATTATGAAGAATCCTCTCCTGCTCGGAAGCAATGTCAAATTCCTGTGAAAGATGTAAATTTTGTGTTCTCACAGACATGTACATGAGGTCAATTGGCATTTGCATCTTATGATCTTCTCCCAAGATTTTCCCCCAACCCCAATAGGTCCTCTAAAAGAAATACATGAAATCATTGGTTGAAAAAGGAGCTTTTCCATCCAACTGAATCAACTTATTATCTTGACCTCTACACATGAAGAAATCTACCTCTCTCAAACCAATACCCTTAACCATCCTTTCATAATCTACCTGAAACAACTCTCTTTTTATTTTAGTGATAGCATGAGGGCCTAATCCAAAACATTCATGTATCATGCTTTTTAAAATGACCAAGAGTGGACTCCTATCTATTCTCCTTACCATCCTAGTCCCAGGATTGTAATGTGTCTCTAAGGTAGCAATAAATTCAATATCAATAAAAAATTAGGAACAATTATCTTAGCCATACCTAATCTCCAAGGGTTATAAAGTGGGATTCTATCATTTCTTTTCCTATAAAAAAACTAGAAAAGTGACCTACTATGAGCTATAATAACGAAGTCTCTACATCCCAACCACACATCTTAGAATAAACACTTGGTGCCTATGTCTTGTGACATGGGAAATATTTTCAATAATGAGTACTGAGGCAGGTGAATCACAGTATCACCTACTATGACTTCTTTCTTCTTCCTAGGAATACTGCAAATAAAAAGAATAGAAAGTACAAAAAATCCACTCACTACTTTAGGCAATTCTTCCAATTGATTAAATTCTCAAATCCCCTTTGGGTTACCAACCCCGCTATGTCACCCTGCACCAGTCTTCGCAAAGGAAACAATGCAGATTTCCTCATCTAGAAGCTTCAAAACACTCGCACGAGCAGATTCACTTCAATTAATGAGTCACCACCTCACCAGTCAAGAGTACTGTACACTACCCGAGGAAGAATAAATACTTCACTATTTTTCAGAGCTTCTAAAGCATCTTTCGTAAAATAGCGATGAATACTATTTCACAACCGCTCAATATGTCCCTTTGCAAAATAGAGATGAGATTTATTTTAATGCCTCCTTACAAGTATTTGATCACACCACCTATGCGACCTCTCAAAAGAACAACATTTTGACACCCCAAGATCACTCTAAAAAATCAGTCCCAACACATACCATGGCATACATTAAACTGTCTACAACTGAAGAATAGGGTACCTTGGACATTTTTTTCCTCCTCTTATTGTGTCTTTGGACACATCTCCTTAGTCAATTTCAAATGAATAGGAAAAGGTGTATTGACAACTTTTGCATTCTCCATCGAGAATCTCTACAACACGTTTTCAACATAATCAACCTAAGATAGAGTCAATTTTTCATTCTACCCATCTCTACAAATTTTTCATACCAAGGATTTTTTTTTCTGCCCCCAAATCCTTCATAGATTTTTTTTTTTGTGTTTTAACTCTCTTATGTGATCCATGTTAGACCCAGCTACAAGCATTTCATCAACATATAAACATAAAATAATGTAGCTATCATTATCCAACCTCTTAAAATAAACACAATGGTCAAAATTGCACCTATTGAAGCCGTGGTCAGCCATAAAACTATCAATTTTTAAATACCATTGTCGAGGTTCTTGTTTCAAGCCATATAAACTCTTCTTTAATTTTCACACAAACTTCTCCTTACCTCTGACCTAAAATCCATGGGGTTGTTCCATATATATATCCTCCTCCAAATCACCGTGGAGAAAGGCAATTTTCACATCTAGTTGTTCCAAATGTAAATCTTTAGCAGCCACGATACTTAAAATAGCACTAATAGAAGTCATTTTTACAATGGGAGAAGATATCTCATCAAAATCAATGCATTTTTCTATGCAAATCCCTTTACAACTAACTTGGATTTAACTATGTTGTTACCTCCATCCTCCTCTTTCATCATATAAACCCATTTGTTTCGTAAAACCTTTTTACCTGCAAGCAACTTGCATAATTACCAGGTCTAATTTTTCAACAAGAAGTCTATTTCTTTTGTCATTCTATCCTCCCACTGAACCTTGGTATCCAGCTGCATAGCTTCATCATAACATTCTGGTTCACCAACATCAGTCAATAAAATAGAATACAAAGAGGGATAAAACCTGTTAGGAGGTCTACTTAACCTTGAAGACCATCTAACATTCACTAAAGTTGGTGGTATTTGTTGTTGCTGTTGTTGTTGTTTTTGTTGTTTTTGTTGTTGATGATGTGGATCATGAGCAACCGCTTGAACATCATCTTTAGGAGTACTATCCAGCACAACATAATCATTTTCTTTCTTCTCATGTTGCCGCAACTGATCTTTGTACAACACTTTCTCATTGAATATGACATCCCTTCTCACAATTTTAGGATTTTCAAAATCCCAAAGTCTATAACCTAACTCATCAATGCCATATCCAACAAATGCATATTTTTTTGATTTATCTTCCATCTTGGTTCTATTTTCATAATCTATATGAGCAAATGCTTTACAACCAAAGGTTCTGAGAAAAGAATAACTTGCCTTCTTACATGTCCATGCTTCCTCTAGAATACCACAACCCAAAGGAGTAGAGGGAAATCTATTAATTAAATAAATAGTAGTGCTTACAACCTATACCCACATTTTTAATGGCAGCCCAACATGCAACATCATAGTCCTTGCACGCTCCATTATTATCATATTCATGCATTCAGCCACTCTATTTTCTTGTGCATTCCTTGTAATTATTTTCTGCCTACGAATACCATCAGAGGAACAATAATATTCAAATTATTTGCTGCAATACTCACCACCATTATCATATTTGAGACATTTTAGTCTTTTACCAGTCTCATTCTCAACCACGCTTTTCCATTTTTTAAAAGTTTCAAATACCTCATATTTTTACCTGACAATATAAATCCATACTTTCCTAGTTGCATCATCAATAAATGTAACTTTATACAAAGAGCCACCAAGGGAAGATACCTGAGCTTGTCCCCATACATCTATATGCACAAGCTCCAATTTCTCACCTTTCTTTTCCTTCCCACCCTTCAGAAAACTAACTCTTTTTTTTTTACCATACACAACTTTCAGCGAAATCCATATTGACATATTTTAGACTTGGTAAGACTTTCTTTGAACAAATTAATTTCATAAATTTTTCACTCATGTGCCCAAGTTTGTTATGCCATAGTGTTGTTTCACAATCCATAGTGACTGTTTCATGTTCTACCTGCTCAACTGCAACATTTATTCCTGAACATTGACTTTTCTCTTTAACAATTAAAGTATAAGGAACAATATGACATGTACAAACATACAAGGTGCCTAATTTCATGCCTTTTGCTACTATGAAGGAACCTTTTGAAACCTTCCAATTTTTATAATTAAAAGTAACTGTGCTACCTTCATCACCTAGCTCCCTTACTAAAATTAAGTTCCTACTCAGCCTCAGAATGTGTCTTACCTCTTCTAGTAGCCAATGATTCCCATTATGCAACTTAACCTTAATTCTTCCCTTCCCAGGAATTTGACAGGGTTCATTATCCCCCAAATAAACCATCCCAAAATCCCCTTGGACATAATCAAGAAAATAAATTCTATGGGGTGTAGCATTAAATGAGGCCCCTGAATCTAGAACCCATGAATCATCAAAATTTTCAAGGGAAAGAAGCAAAACATCCTCTTTAGATTTATTAGTTAACATTTGCCTCCTTATTTCCTTCTTGTTTGTGTCCTTTAGTCTTCCGAGACCAACATTTTTTCTTCCTATGACCTGGTTTCCCACAGTACCAGTAATAGTTTGGTCCTCTAGATTGAGACCTGTTACCCTTTGATTTTCCTCATGATTTTCCACAATTTCCAGAATTGTTTCCTCTCTCTCTACTTTCTACATTCAAAATACTACCTGATGTGGATCCACCTGACCTTTTCCTACAAATTTCCTCACTCATAATAACACCAACAACATCATCAATTTTTTTGAACTAGAAACAAAGTTACTAATAGCCATTACCAAGCCATTCCAGCTTTCAGGCAAAGAACACATAATCAAAAGAGCCCTAATTTCTTCATGAAAATTGACATTAACAGAAGATAATTGATTGGTAACTGTATTAAACTCATTTAAGTGATCAACAAATGACCCTGATTCTACCATTTTCATATTAAATAAGCACTTCATAATAAATACCTTATTCAAAGCAGAAGGCTTTTCATATAACTTCACTAGGATTTCGATCAATTCTTCAGTTGTCTTCACTTTTGTAATTTTAAACACCACCAATTATGCCAAACATAAATGAATACTACCAAGTGCTTTTCTATCCAAAATATCCCAATCCTCCTGAGACATAGTTGTGACTTTCTTATTCCTCACAATGGCTGCCATAAATCCTTCTGATAGAGATAGTCCTCCATCTACATTTTCCATAACTAAAATTTCTGCCCATTAAACTTCTCAACTTACCCTCATCTTCCATTACTCCCAATCAACTGTGATAATCCCACTCAATCGTGAGATATTCCTACAGAGGATAACTCAAAACAACCCACTCTGATACCACTTGTTAGGATTAGAAGACATAAATCTAACAGTTACATGCAAATATAACCAATAATGAAAAGGAATAAAACACAAATAAGTAGAACAAGAAGACACAAATTTAATATGGTTCACCATATCTTTGGCTACATCCACCAAATAGAGAGTCCAATATTATTATCCATTAATTTCAACCAATTACAACCAACGATCCCTTGCAACACAATACCGCTGTAAAGTTACAATACTTCTTCACTCTAATGAGCCATAACCCTGACACCATTTTTCTTATAGAAAAAAACCTATCCCTAAAACTTCCTTGACATTTAAACCTATGGAAATTTTTGACGAGTCAACCTTGGAAAATGCTTGACGAGTCAACCCAAAAAATGCTTGACAATCTAACCCCACGAATTGCAGAAAAGTGTACAGTACTGGCATGATCAGTCACCACAAACCAACAAAAACATATCCATAGTTGATATCCTATTATTAATATTTCTAACCCAATTTTAATCTACAAATTTTATTAATAATAATTGAGTGTTCATATAGTATCCATCGCCTCTTGATTTATTCTAATAGAGGAGAATGAGATAAAAACATGCACAGAAGCTCATAGAATAATCAACAATGCAAATATTCAAATACATAGAACAAAACCACATAATATATATCCTTGTAAAATACTCAAGAGGGAAAAAAAACCTAGCCTCCACAAATATCAAGACTCAATGTATTATTCAACAATGAAAATATTACAATACAATTGCATAGTCCTCAAGAATACCTTTAATGGACAAATCTCCTTTAGTAAATCGTACATGTGTTGAATCATTTAACTACATATCCCATTCTATGCTTCACATATGTACTCAATAAGAGAATCAAATAAAAAGACATTTAAGTTATACATTCAATTAGTCAACCCCAATTACTACACTCGCTAGCTTTTATAGAATCAACCTCGCACAAAACCACCACGTGATAAGGTAAAACCTTGTGCCTCAAAACTAAAAGGGTAAAAACTAATTAATCCAATATTTTCTTTTGGGGATTGAGTTTTCTCAATATCTCCCATGTTCAATCTACACAAAATATCTAACCAATATCATATACAAATTTACAAGTGGATCCCACTAAATATTTAATGTGGCTACATACATCACTAAATATGAACTACAAATAAATATTTATTTTACTTTATTACTATTATTCTCTCTCGTGCAAGGTGTACAATGCTCTTTTCCTTAACATTCTCCCACTTCCTATATATATCACATAAAGGGTCAATTGATGAAAAATGTATTCATATCCATATGTGAAACCACATTAATCTTCAACATGCTCTCATGTCCATCAAGGTACCTACAATAACCTCCAATATTCTCACCATCTCAAGCAATAAGTCTTGCCCTTAAACATGCCACTTGTGGAAGATGAGGAAAACATCAAGGTGAAGATGCAACTATCCAAACAACACAAGCATCAAATCCAAGTTATAAGGAAGTCTCCAAAATATGAAATGTAAAAACCCATATGAATAAAAATAGAAACCATAACAAATGGATAAACCCATATCATGAGATCTCAATTCATTAATTCTCTCATAACCTGTACATGGTCTTATTCTTGCATTCTCTCTTTTGGAAAGGGATTTTGTCCATGGGCTTTTCTCCTTTAATCCATTGCAAGACATGATTTGTAAACGAGTACCTAATGTGGACTAGTAGTTAAGACCTATCTTTGCATCCTTGCATCATATTTGCATTCTTGCATTTGTCAAGTTCTCCCTAAGTTGCACATAATGTGAGGTTGTTTGTGTGAATGCAATATATTACCTAACTAGTTCACCTAGTAGGTCATATTCACACATGTTCACATTTTAAGTTTATTTACAATTCTAGGAATATTTTTATAAGTCTCTAGTTATCAGATGATCATATCTTATCACTAGTTGTCTAATATAATATGACTGAGGCACTTGTCACAATTTTATCTAATCTTATGTCTCAAACTTGCTTATATAAGTAACACCTCATGTACACTATAAAATGTAGTGTGAGTACTATCATTGATCCCTTTTTATCACTATTAATTATTTTATCCATAATAAATCAATATTCTCTTTCTCTAATCTTTTATTGAAGGTTAATTTTTTGTGTTACAAGGGATCCCAAGGAATTTGAGCTCACTATTAGCTACTACAATAATTATATTGATAAACCATATTAAGAAAAATTAAAAAAAGGCCATCGTTATGTTTGATTATCTAATTGGAGATAATTGATATTGGAACGATCAACATAAGATATATACAATAATGGACAAGTTTGTAAAAGAATCTATTCAAGTGTTTGACCAAAAGTATGAAGATCAATGTGTGGATAATGAATGTATGCAGAAAGGGAATTAACCTTGCATTAACTAATATAATAAGGGTTGAAGTATAATGTAAGAGATTGGAATGATAGAAAATAAAAGAATAACAAAAGTAGAAGGTGAGACTATAATTATGAATAATAATAGATGATATAAATACTATTTAAGGTCATATTAGACAGAGTGGAATCACCCAAAACTATTTTCAACTACATAAAGAAAGAAGTTTCACCCCATTTAAATAATAACTACTAATCGATAGTTATAATAAGGCACTGCTAAATATAAGAGCATGTTGCTTGAACCCATAACTAGATAATATTATCTTACCTCTCTTCTTCCACACTAACTCATTGAACCTCCATTGTATCTTGTCACTAACATCTATTTCATCACCGCCTATAGATTGGCTATGAAATACATTTTAAGACCTATCCCAAGGCCGTTCATTTGTTTCTACCTAGTATTATAAGTTTGATTAATTTTGTGACTAGTAGAGAATCTTGTAGAAGAATATTACAAGTATGCAAACTACAAGGGAGTAACAAAGTTCAGAAAAAATTGAGGGGTCACAAAGACATTAAATATAAATAAAATGTTTAAGAGATGGGGGCAACCAAGAATCTCCATGCATTGATATCTAAGAGAAAGTGGAATAAGAAACAAAGACAAGACCAAACAACCCAAGAGAACTAATGTGTTGGTAGTTTATGACGATTCATAATCAAACCTTGTACTTTAATAGATTGTCATCTTTTCACCTTTGGTGGTGTTTAATGGCTATACGCAATAGCCAAAAATATATGTTATCTAGAAATAAACTTGTTACTCCTAATTAAACCACTCACCTATTATTTGAAAATAAATTGCTTGCTAGATTTATTTTTTCTAAACTATGCAATGTCAATATGCCTATGGTAATGTGAAATTTAGGTTGCTAAATTACTTAGAAAGATCGCTCTCAAAAGTAGACAAATGAAATAATGTTTGGTAAAAAAATGAATTCGGGAAATATTATGCCTATTCTATAAAAAAAAATATATACATTAATCAATCAAACTTCTTTATTAAACAAGGATACATACAAAAAAAAATATAGAACTTTCCAAAAACAATTTATCCTTTTTCCTTTTCATTTACAAAATCTCCATGAAATCAAACTAACACAATACTACTAACATTTAATGATTGCCTTGTAGGCACTCTTCCACTATCTTTAATCTAACATGCAAACATATAACTATAATATTTAATCATGTTCTTACTCTCTAATGAAATAACCAACTCTCCAAAGGCTGGATCTCAAACCCACAAAATCACATACACAAATTTCCAAGTTTAATAGAAAATAAAAATAGATTATATTCATGGAATTATTATTCTAAACATATAGAAATAAAATTTGATTATCTTTTTTTAAGACAATAAAACTAAAAATTGAACTTCTATAAAAACAAATTCCTAGTAATTTTATATAGTTTCATTTCAAGTTCTATGAAAACTCCTGGTTATGAACATCATCAGTCACACTTTAATTTTAAGTCTTTAATAAAATATTTAAAAAATAATATAATAATTAGTTTTTAGAGTATGTAATGATCATGAAACAAGGAGGGAACTTTTAAATAAAACTCCTATAGGGATTCTACTTCCAAAATCATATCGTGGTGCGTCATTGTTCAATTTTCAAGAAAATGACAAGCTACCATTTTATTTATGCAAGTAGTTGAGAGGGGTACACCAAAATAGAATAAAATTATTCTTGGCCATTTTAGAATGATTTTTTCAAAATTGGATCTAATTATGCTATCTCCATCTACCTTGTATACTAAAAAATGCACCCTTTATATAACAAATTATTAGATATTAGACCATTATTAACTTGGGATAAAAACCATTAACACATACATCATCCTAATCAAGATAATTATTAATTAATCATATAATCAATTATTGTAGTATGACAAAAAAAAATTGGTCAAAAAATAAGGTACTTTATCTAGATATTGATTAGACAACATTTTTCCTTATCAATTAATATTTACAAGTTTGAATTATTAGGTCTAGTGATAACATGTATAATGAGTTGATCCATGAAATAATAATCGAAGGTGAGAGGAAAATATGTGCAGGGAATATGAGGATTGCTACAATGGGAATGATCATAAGTATATATTGATTAAGGGAACCTATGAGAAGGTCTATAAAGGCTATGTGATCATGAACCCAATAAAAATAATATGAAACACAAGTGCATTGCATAAAAGAGAGACAATAAACTGTTTGAAAGAGAGAGGGGAGCACTACCTATAACTAAAATGCTCATGAAAATAAATAGAAAAGGGGGAAAATAGATATGAGCAACATACCCCATTTCAAAACATGTGATATGAGAAGGTAGAGAATTTTTTTTTCTATGATAGCATGCTAACATGGGAAAAAAATAAGAGAGTATTGTATTACTTGCATCTATATTAGGAGGAGAGAGAAGAAAATGCAATATTTTATCTTTATAAATAAAGAGTAATAGAAGGAGAAGAAACATGTTCATATGATGTAACATACATACTATTATGGGAGAAAGAAAGAATAATTTTTATTTCATTAAAAATATGTCATCCAAAAATGAGTAGGAGCACATGAAATATTTTTTATATTAAAAATTAGAAACAAGAGAGGGAAGAGTAGGAACATCATGAAATATTGTATTATGTACTAATAATAAGGTATAAGGTAAAATAGGAGTGGAAATGATCTCCTTTAGATCAAGAAAAAAGTCATCACATATGCAAGAAGGGGAAGAAGGAAATTTTATACCTAATAACAAGATGACATCAAAAAAGAAGTTAGGAGGACAAGGGTCGAAACCATCAAACAAAATATTCTCATAAATAGTTTAATCAACAAAGGGTAATTGGATGGAAATATGAAGGATGGGGACCTATAAAAGATGAAAAAGAAAGAAAATGAATTTTTTTTTACATAGTATTAAGAAAAGAGGTATTTAAGAAGGATTTAATATAAAAAGAACTATCTAAGGGCAGGTAGGAAAATAATGTGGAAAGTGAAGAAGGGATATAGACAAGGTCAGGTTCACCAAAATAGTAAGGAAATAAAATATGAACCTTTTTCTTCTAATAAAATATGGGAAAACAAAAAAATATTATAAATAAAAGAGTTGGAACAATTCTAGATAAGAATATATGAAAAATTATGGTCTTACCTAATTTTTTTTTACCTATTTACTACATTCATTATCTAGACAATAAATATCAAACCTTGATTTACAAAATATTAGTTGTAGTAATTTAAAATAAATGTTTTAATGGATAAAATGGTAGATAAAACATCCTTAACTTCACTGATTGATGATTCATATGCCACATGATAATTTGTCTAGATTTATTTGACATTAGGCATAATTTACTTATAACAAAGTGTGAGGATACCTCTATAAATATGTTAGAGTCTTCCTAGTTGTAGTTGCATCTTAAAGTCATATAAACTCAATATTTTAGGTGCATAAATGTGATGATTTAGACATTCTAAATCTGAATACAAAAAATAAGTAAAGATACGTGAACATAAAAAAAATATACATGAATATAAATCTAGATTTGAACCCATGTCTAGTATAATGCGAAAGATTGAAAGCTTTTCTTAGTCGGGTTCTTGTTTGGATTTTTAACCCTATTAGTAGTTAAAACTAAATGACTATATTTATCTTTGTGTACTTTATACAAGGAAGGTAAACATAATTTTTTTAAATACTATCTATAGCATCGTAAATTGTATCTATATACAACTTATTTCTCACCTAGGCCTCACTTTATTATTCCTGGCCTCCTATGCTCGATCATGCTTGATTCTTCTTTCACTAGTTCCAATTATGGATTATTCTTTGCATTTTGGATCTAGAGTCCTTTTTATTTCCATTATTGGGAGAACTAGGTCTCTTGGGAAATTTGGTCCTAGATTAGGTCGTCTAGGGTGACCTTGTCCTGATAATCGAGGCCAAAATTCAAACCCTCTAATAGCTAACTTACATGACTAGGAAAAATTATCCCATGTCAGTTTTCTTTGAAATTCAAAACCCAAAATACTAGGGAGAGGTATAAAATAGACATTACCCCATCATTTGATTATACACACACATCAATTCAAGACGCAATCGAGTGGAAACATTAAAATTCAAGAGCATCTTAAGAGAAAATGATCAAGTATAATTCAAAGCATTGAAGACAATGAGTAATTTTCATAGCTATAACATTCATGATGGAATCCATGATCAACTATTCCTAAAGTCAATTCTACAAATTCAACATCAACATCTTCCCGAGGATTTCAACACAAAGAAGATATATGAAGATAAACACATTCAATTTTTCAGATCTATCCTCTGCTACATATCAACATAATTTAATATCTATTTCAATTTTTCAACTTCAAGGTTAATTCTAAAATTAGGGTTTCACCTAGGAAACCCCCATCAACCCAACGAATTCTATCTTTCTATATGGAGGTGATAGGTTACACAAACATGTATCTAGCACTAGTACATTTGACCTCATTTTTCTACCAAAATTATCGACCATTAATTAAAAAGGTTTAGGTTGGTCAGAATATATAAGGAAAAAATTGTTTTTTTTTAATCCATGCCCGTGTTGGTTGATATTTCGAACAATACCATGTCGGTCAAAATATCGACAAACACGGGCATGTAACTTAAAAAAAAGATTTCAATTCTCATTTCATTTTTTAGGGAAAATTATATGAAGTGTTGTAGCGCGCAAAGGAGGACTGCAGCATGCGAAGGATTTCCATCTTCTAAGCTACACACCAAGGGATATAGGAATGAAGCTTATTCTAGATCGTGAAGAGCCAGACCCTACGCTAGCAGCATATCCAACACCCGAGGTTAATAGCATATTCCATCTTTTTATGTTAGCACGTTAATGAATAGAGGGATTTAATAACCCTGTTAATCTATTTGGCATATGTGGCTATAAGATTCATTATGTATCTATAGCATCGGTTATGTGGTTGAATAGTATGTATGTTGTGTGTTACAAAACCAGTAGAAGCATTAACGTCTCATTTTAAATCCCTTCGATGCATTCATAGTTAGCTGCCATTTAATTAACTAGTCTTCATCTTACACAGTCGGTGTGGAATAAAAAAATACCTTTGACTGTTGCCGTCACATGATTAAATCCATTAGATTTTGTTTATCTAGTTTTGTTTTAAATTTACTTGGACTCTGTCAAACCAGGTTTCAAAACCCATTATCCTCGGCTCTGATATGAAGTCTGGCCCTAACTTGTAATTTTGCCATGAGATTTCCAATGTCATGGGTTGAAAGACAAGTTAGGGTAATGTTTGTACATATACCAAACACTCAGAACCGTGCAGAGTGTTAAAGTTGCCTCTTGGTCAATGCCCTAGTTGGTATATGCGGTGAATGAAACAAAGAAATGTTGAAGCAATATAATAACTGGATATGTTCCATGCATATCCATCTCTTTGAAAGACAATATGACACCTCTCGTTACATACACTATGGCCCTGTAGCTGACTATCATATCAATGGGTAAGATTTACATCTTTTAATCTGACCATCTTTTCATAAACCATATGATTCATTATTTTTTATCACTTTATACTACTATGACAGTGGATAAGCATTGAAGAAGAACTTTCTTTAAACATTTCTTATCCACATTGTTTTGGCATCTTTTTAAATCATGAATTGTTACACTTATCATCACCTCATCAAGCCTATTTGACAGTCAACC
>MU227031.1:509255-524119 GCA_018584345.1 Thuja plicata
CCTAGTCTTCAAGGCCTTCCTCCCAAACCTGCCAATTCAAATCGTCAGCAATGCCATCTTCTAAATGTCACATTTCTGGTCACATTTTTTTTAACCAAAAGTTAGTATTGGTCAATTTTTTGACCCAAACACATTAGTATGTTCGACGAGAATGCTATGCATTCAACGGAGATTTCGACAAACTTTGGTGGATATCTCTTCTAACCAATGGTATCATTTTCAACCTTTATATTAGTGAGTTCAACAAGAATGCTATGCATTCGACGGCTATTTTGACGAATGTTGGTGGATATTTCTACTGGCTAATGGTCTCAATTTCAACCTTTACATTAGTATGTTCGACGTGAATGCTATGCATTCGACGGATTATTCTTCCAGTACCAAGGGATTGATTCAGTGGATAATTTGACCACTGGTATGGTCAAAATTTTGAATATATGTTCTATCGTCACTTAATCGACGCAAAAAGAGTGACGACAGTTTTGGTCGCCTGTTCGACCAATTTGTGTAGAAAATTTGACTATTTCTCGTCAAAAAATATGGTGAAATTTACTAGTGTAGGTTCATATCGAGGACCAGGAGACCTAGAGTACCCTTTTTCATAGAGGCAAAAAAGTTGGGCCAGGGCTTCCCTACCCTACATATTCCAAGAATAGGCTACCCCACTCATTGTCATCCTTCAAAAATTTTCCTAGATTCTAACAGCAGGTTCCTATCTATCCATATTATTTAGATCTACTACCATAGTTTGTGTATTTGAGCGCTGTTCTATTATATATGTTGAAACTATTATTTTATCATAATTAGCCATATCTTTTACATTCCTCTTCCACAATTGCATAGTCATTTTAAAATCCCAATGAAGGACCACCGAATCCAAATTGTGCCCAAATATTTGAATTCAAGTTGACCATTCTCCTTCCAATATAAAAAGTGAAATAGCCCTAAGATTCCTAGTTTGCATGCATAGGCTAGTGAACTCTATTCCACCACATTACATTTTAGTGAGCTTGATGCTTCTTACATTTAACTTAATTTTTATTTGCATGTCTAGATCTGATCTATATGCTTAATTATTCCATTTTATGCATTTAAAGATCTTAATTTTATAATTATATTTCCTTTTAAACAATGTTTAAATGATCAACTTATTAAAAATATTCATTTTTAGACACCCTTTCATATCTATCTTTGTGTATGAGTTTCCTTACCCAAGTCCTATATCTAATAACCCCATGAGAAGAAGCTATAGGCTTATGGTTTCCCAAAGTTTAAATACTAAGGGCATATGGCCTTAGTCAACTAGTGTTTTTCATGGGAATTTAGGTTAAAAAATCTTTATGCCCACACATGAAATATCTAACTGTATAAGCCTAAAAAGTAAGCACCCTTGTTAGGTGCTCATTTTTAGCCACATTTTAGCATGTATGGGTTCCCACATTGATTTCACGTTCTTGTATCGCTTAATGAGTCCCCAATCTTTCCTAATCTTCCCTAATCCTCCCCGATTTGTGCAAATTGAGGTAGGAACTTATTTATAAGTATCCTCCCCTATTTTCATCCAATCACAAAATTCCTCCCCTCTTTTATAGTCTCAAAATTTTCTCCTGATATCAGAATCAACAAACCCTCTGAATCCCACATTCATTGCAGACCATGCCCTCCAATAAGAAAATTTCACTTTTCAGGAGGGGTGTATTCAAAGTTTTATTTTTACCCTAGGTTTTTGATCCAAAATTGAGGCTTGGGTCCTATCTTGCACATTCATCGGGGTTTCAGATCCATGGTTGGCCTGCTTAATTCCGCTTTTGAGTTCACTATAAAAGGGGTTCCCTCTTCCTCTCATTTTCAATAAGGACATTATCATGTTATCATATCTCATCTCTTGGAAAGTATTGTGCAATCAAGGCATTTAAGTGAAAAAAAACATCCATTGAAGGCATCCATGATCAATTATTTCAAGCATTCTTCTCATTATGGAAAACTACAACGTTCATCATTTCAAGTTCTTGGATTCATGATTTTCTACTAGATTTTTGTGGAGTTCAAGCTATTGCGTCAATATTTTGATCATCTCCAAAGAGGCATTGCATAATCTAAGCATGAGGTAACTATGTCTCATATCTTATTTCCATTTGATCTCCCTTTAATTAATTTCAATCAAGTTAAATTTCTAAATCGGGGCTTCACCAAGGCAATCCCCTTTCCACAAAAAAATTCCATTTTTTGTGTGCAAGAATAGGATTTGGATTCTGTGGAGCTGGATTAGGAAGCTACAAGAACTATCCCACAAAACTAAGAAAGTAGTACACGGTCACAGAACATAGGTACATAGCCTAACTTTTAATTGTGCCTAAAAAATTGACTTGTACCCTCAAATTCAACTTGTATGTGTACTTTTTGTCTCAAATTTTTAGGATAGAAATATTCAAGTCTCTTCTTTCTAGATCCAGAGTTATATCAGTCTGCAAAATTTCCGTGATAGTCAAATTTGACTTCAAATTGCACATCCTCCTAATTCATTTAAAGGTACACAAATTCTCCCAGAATCTTGCAATTACTTTCCTAAATCAATCTTATCAGCCATTTTTAGTCATTTTCCATATCCATAGTCAATTAATCAATCTTATAATCAATATCCTTCAAAGGAATACCAAATTCCCCTTTTGTTTGACCTATGCACTAGCATCCTTCATCCATTTGGTTGTTCTAATCAAACTTAAACTTAAGGGTTGGATTTGTGTTCCTAATGTATACCATAGGATCTTGGTGAGTGATCTCCATCTTAACATTTTCTCACCATTTTCTACTATACACTAACATTTTGTCATTATTTCCACACTTCTCATGATTAGTATAACTCCTTGACATGAGTATCTCCTAACCAATTGTAAATTATTTTCAATGACTTGTAAAATCATGAACAATAGATGGGTTAAGAATACTCGAATATTGAGGCAATCACATTGATTCAGGGATTGAGGAGAATAATTTAAAGCAATGAACATGGTGTGGACATGTTGTGTGGAATTTTTTATATTGTTAACAATAGTATCATGTCTTTCAAAAGTTGTTCCAAATCTCTTAAATTCTCTAATCTGACCAATCATGTTGACAATTACATTCTTACACCAAAAGCATTGCCTAATATGCCTACTTATACACCACATATCATGGATAAATCTACACAAAACATCAGTCCTACACATGTTAGTCTTGGAGGAATATCTATCAATCAAAATTTGTATATACATCCATCCATGATTCTTTCATGTATTTCCCAACCATCTCCTTTACCCATTTACCATAATGTTCTTCTTTCCTACTACAATGTTGCACCTCCTTCACAATCAAACATGTCCAATACCAACCTATCTACCAAAGAAACCATCAATGAGCCAACTCAAAGTGTCTCATCCTTACAACAACAATTGAGTTCAATAACCCAATTCAAATTCAACATTTCAACTTGTGACATAGCTAGGCTACTTTCCCAAGATATTATCCATACCATTATCCCTTAATACATCAAAATTAATCAATTGGAGACATACAATGGAAAATGTGATCCCTTTGACTCATGTGAGGACATTGCAAACCTTGTGTGGTGACTTCTCAAATGATCATAGTCTCATGTATAAATTATTTCTTAGGACATTTAGAGATAAGGTCTTACAATGATATTTTTATTTGCCTCTTCATTATATTGACTCTTTTAAAAAATAGGCTAATGCATTTATACAAAAATTTCAAAATAACATTGGTCATCAGATTAATTTATGGTGCATGAGCACCTAGGTAAGGCTCAAAGGTTTCCTAGTGTTCCTAATTTTTTTTTGGCTTGTAGTGGTCCTAGCCAAACCACTAGTGAAATAATGGGACTAGGTGAGTCCTAAGGTGTTTCAAGGTTGATTAGGAGGCCTCATTAGGTCAGTTAGGACCTAAGTGTTAAGGATTGTCCAAGTGGTCCATCTTGTCAATTATGATGAAAAAGATTGCATTTATGCATTTTAGGGTCAAATTGGACAAGAAAGTGTTGGGGATTCCTATTTGAGGTTTGGATTATCTAGATATGTTTTTGAGCGAGTTTCATGTGATAGTGAGCAAGTTTCTAGTTAAATCCCAAAAGTTGTAAAAGTTGTCAATGTTGTCATTGACAACATTTGTTGCATAATTGCATTTTTTAGCAAAGAGGTTTCATACCTGTCTAAAACCATTGAGATAGGGATTTGGTCAACTACATAAGGCCTTCCCCGACCTTGGAAAGAGGTTGGTTGATTTTGTAAAGTTTGTCTACGGACTGTGTAATTGAAGAAACAGTTGTCGTTCATCAATTCATGAGCATTTTGTGTTTTAATGGATTAAATTGATTTCTGTGATTTATGGATATGTTAGGGTAGTTAATTTTGAGATTCTATGTGGTGTTAGATTATCATTTTGTGTATTTTTAGTTAGGTTTGTAAATTAGTTTGTTTTAAGCCCCGTTGCTGGTCTGAACTAGGCAAGCTATGCAAATGGGGTCATAGCTCATCATTCCAGAGTGGAAAGTGCACGGTATCTTGAAATGGGTGAGGTAACTCCTTGTACCATATGTATGCAGAAGGAGGGGCCCTAGAAAGTGTGTTTTCCATTTTTGCAGTGATGCCCTAGACGAGCCTGTGATTCATGGTTATGGATTACAAAGCATTGCAAGTGGTTTACAGTGGGTTGAATGCATTGAATGCTTCAACTTGAGATTATGGAGAGGTAGAGTGGTGTGTGAAGGAGCCCCAACTTGAAGGAGAAGTTTGGGTGAATATTTTTAAGTACCAAGAAACCACATCTTTGTGCAGACAGTCCTATTGTCTTGAAATCCCAAATTTTAGGCATGTTTATAGCTTCCTAGTGTACAGATAGTTTTGGGAGTGAAAACCAGTGAAATATTGAAGGTTTCTGAAAGTGGAGTTTGTCTGGGTACTTGTTTGATATTTTTTTAAGTTATAAGCAAAAATATGACCAATTAGGCCTAATTGCTTGTAGCCCTATTTGGGTGTCTTAGAAGGCAAATCTTGAACTCGTTTAGAGTTCCATTGAAAGAAGTGTGGGTAAACATTGGATTGGATCCAATTGAAATAATTTGAATCCTATCTCTCCGTATTTTTGTAATCTTGAACCTTATGGGTCAAATAGTGAAGCTGGTGCAGGAAGAGCACTATGGCTAAGTGATGTGTAGTTTGATTTCTTTGTTGGTGTACTTAAGATGAATTGGAGAAGGATCTTGTGGAAAGTATCCTTGTAAGTGAGGGTTAGTAAAGAACCCTAGTTAGGATAGAAAATAGGCCTATTGAAGACCCCAGTTGAGATTAGGGTAGAGAGAAAGGCTTTTAGTTACATCAGATTGGTATCAGAGCAAGTTAAAGACTTGGGAAAATAGTGTATGTCTGCAGCTACTGGTGAATTAGTGGGAGAGTCAAGCATGGTGACTAATGAAGATCTAGCTAAAGAGGTGGATGAGAAAAATGATAATAACAAACTCCTTGAAGAAACCTTAGAAGGAATGAGGATAAGGCTAGAATAAGTTGCCAATGTAGCAGCTAGGAAAAAAGAAGTGGAAAGTAGTGATAGGGGTAAAAAGATTGATAATGAAGACATTATCCCCAAACCAGACCCTCCATTGAGTGAAAATCCATTCTTGAAGGCCATCAAAGAACTAGGTGGAAAAGCATTGGAAGGGATACCCCTATTTAGTGGGAAGATGGACATTGAGGCAGTGATGGATTGGGTTGAAGGAATGGAGAACCATTTCAAGTGTGAAGGTGTGACAGAGGCACAAAAGTTAAAGGTGGCCAAATAAAGACTCAGAGGGTCAGCACTAACATGGTGGAAATACCTTCAAGATGAGAGGGTTAGAATGGGTAAGAAACCCATAGTCAATTAGAATGCAATGGTGACCAAGCTAAAAGAGAATTATCTACCAGAGGACTATGAGATTCAACTTCATAGGAAAAGGCAAAATCTGAAACAAAAAGACATGAATGTGGACTCTTATACAGAGGAGTTTCAGAGATTGTGTCTTAGGTCCAAGAAACAAGAAGAATAATAAATCAAGGTAGAAATCTACTTGGGTGGATTGAAATGTAACATCCAAGAAGATATTATTCTATGGACACCAACCACAGTTCAAAGGTGTCATCAATTAGCCCTAAGGGTGGAGGAAAAGAATAGGAAGAAAGGTGACTCTAACTTCAAGAATAGAGGTAGAGGAAGAGACCAACGGGGTCAAGTAGGAGGTTATCAAGGCAGAGGAAATGAGAAAAGACACAAGGTGAGACCAAACTAACAGAGCATAGTGCTGAAAATACTCCAAGAGGGGGCTATAACAGAGGTAGAGGTAGTCAAGGACCTAGTAGAGGAAGAGGGTCAAGAAGAAGTAACTCATACTTTGCAAGTATGAAGTGTTACAACTGTGGTCAATTAGGCCATCCAACATATAGATTCCCTAAGAAGCCTACTACTTCAAATCATGATAAGAGAGTGGCCTATGCTCATGAGGACACTTCAAGTGTCAAGGCACCTGAGATTGACTGTCTAGATTCAGAGATGGGTGAAAACCTAATGTTTAGGAGGGTGTTGATAAGAAAACCAGTCAAAGATGAACCCAAACATAGGAGGGATTTGTTTAGGATAAGATGTAAAATCCTTGGAAAATTGTGTAAGGTGATTCTAGTTTCTGGTTCCATGGATAACATCATATTAGAGGAGGCAGTAGTCAAAATCAAGCTAACAAAAATACCCCATGTGAATCCCTACAAGGTGACATGGCTAAATAAAGGCCAAAGTGTATTGGTAAATGAACAAACATGGGTTGAGTTTTCTATAGCAGGCTATAAGGACAAGTTACTTTGTTACATCCTTCTAATGGATGCTTGCCATTTTATGTTAGGAAGACCTTGGCAATTTGACAATGGGGAATTGTTTGATGGGAAGGAGAATTTCATCACATTCAAGAAAGGAGGAAGAAATTTCAAGATTCAATCTTTGTTAGAAGAGGAGGAGCCACAAACCAAGACTCCTAACATCATGTTGTGTAGTGGAAAGGAGTTTGTGAAAGATCTTAAGGGTGGAGATAATGAAGGATATTCTATTATTATTAAGCCTAAGGAAGAAGAGAAGCCTATCAAGGAGCCATTACCATCAGAGATACATGAATTTCTTGAGAAGTATAAAGACATAGTAAGTGATGGAACTCCTATAACATTACCTCCTAGAAGAGTAATAAGTCATCAGATAGACTTTGTACCTGGTGCATCTTTTTCTAATAAGGTAGCTTATAAGCTTACCCTTGATCAGAATTTGGAAGTGCCAAGGCAAGTGAAAGAACTCTTGGATCAAGGCTTGATCAAAAAGAGTATAAGCCCATGTGCAATCCCTGTTGTGTTGGCATCCAAGAAGGGAGGAAAATGGAGACTTTTCACAGATTCAAGGGCCATAAATAGAATTACAATAAGGTATAGGTTCCCCATACCTAGGATTGAAGATCTCATGGATTGTCTAGGAGGGCCAATGTACTTCACTAAGCTAGACTTGAAATGTGGTTATCACCAAATCAGGGTGAAGGAAGGGGATGAATGGAAAATGACATTCAAGACCACAGATGGGTTATATGAATGGCTTGTGATGCCATTTGGCCTCACAAATGCTCTGAGCCCTTTCATGAGGCTCATGAATGAAGTGCCCAAAGACTTCACAGGGAAGTTTGTATTTGTATATCTTGATGATATACTGATATTTAGTAAGACAAGAGAGGAGCATATCAAGCATGTAGAGGTTGTGTTGTAGAGGTTACATGAAGAGAAGCTGGCTAATTTGAGTTTTTCAAGAAAGAACTGGTATACTTGGGATTTGTAGTGTCTAAGGGGTCCTTGAAGATGGATCAAGACAAAGTGTGAGCTATCCTAAACTGGCCACCACCTACCACAGCAACTGAGGTAAGAAGTTTCCATGGCTTAGCCCAATTTTATAGGAAATTTATTAGAAATTTTAGTGGTATTTGTGCACTATTGTTAGATACCATCAAGGGTGGGGTAAAAACCAATTTTAGATGGAACTTAGAAGTAGAGAAATCATTTGAAATGTTGAAGAAACAAGTAGCCACACAACCTATCTTAAAGTTGTCTAGTTTTGAGAATTTGTTTACTATTGAATGTGATGCAAGTGGGATGACAGTAGGAAGTGTGTTAAGCCAAGAAGGTAGGCCAGTAGCCTTCTTTAGTGAAAACTTAAATGAAGCTAAGAAGAAATACTCTTCTTATGACTTGGAACTATATGCCTTACTTCAGTCACTTAGAAAGTGGAGGAATTACCTCTTACCCAAGGAGTTTGTTGTGTTTACTGACAACCAAGCCCTTAGCTATATCAATACTCATGAGAAACTAAGTAATAGACATCTAAAATGGATGGAATACTTGCAAGCATTCACATTTACAATTAAGCACAAGAAAGGGAAATTAAACAAGGTTGCAAATGCACTAAGTAGGAGGTTGTTGACAGTCCAAGAAGTTCAGTTTAATAGTATTGGAATAGAAAGTTTCAGAGATCTCTACAAGGCAAATGAATACTTTGGTGAAGCCTACAAAATGTGTGCTGAATTTAAGAATCATTTCCATAGAAATTTCTCTGATTTTACTTTGCAAAATAGATTGTTATTTAAGGGTAATCAGTTATGTGTACCAAGAGGTTCCATGAGAGAGAATCTCATACAAGAGAAACATAATGGGTTTTTGAGTGGTCACTTTGGTATGAACAAAACCTTGGATCTTGTGCAAAGGTTTTATCATTGGCCAAAGTTGATAAGGGATGTTACTAAGTATGTTGAGCAGTGTGTAATATGCATGAAAGCCAAAGGGAGAATAAGAAATCTAGGTTTGTACCAACCTTTACCAGTCCCTAATAGGCCATGGGAGTGTGTGAGCATGGACTTCATAGTAGGTCTACCCAAGACAAAGCAAGGACATGACAACATGAATGTAGTGGTTGATAGATTTAGTGAAATTGGACATTTCATACCCTGCAAGACTACTCATGATGCTAGCCACATAGCATATTTTTTCTTTAAGGAGATTGTAAGAATCCATGGTCTGCCCCTAAGTATTGTGTTAGATAGGGATGTGAAATTTATGAGCCATTTCTGGAGAACATTATGGAATAGATTGGGTACTAATATTTCTTTTGGTTTAGCCTACCATCCTCAGATAGATGGCCAAACTGAGGTGGTCAACAGAGTGTTAGGTAACCTATTGAGGTGCCTAACTAAAGAGTATGGTCAAGCATGGGATGTGGTCATTCCTCAAGCAGAGTATGCATACAATAATAGCAAGAACATAACCACAGGGAGAAGCCCATTTGAAATAGTTTATGGGATTGCCCCAGGAGGTGTGTGTGAGCTTAGGAATCTTGGTGGCATGGAGTACATGAGTGGTCATATTGAGGACTTCACTCAAACCATGAAGGAGATCCAGGATCAAGTCAATAAGACCATACAAGACAATACACAAAAGTTGAAGGCCAAAGTGGATGAAAGGAAGAGAGATATTCAGTTTGAGGTGGGTGATTATGTGATGGTTCACTTGAAAAAATATAGATTATAGAAAGGTGTACCTACTAAAATTCAGATGAAAAGAGTGGGACCTTGCCAAATCATAGCCAAATATGGGGCTAATGCTTACAAAATAGACTTACCTTCAGATTTAAGCATATCTCTTATTTTTTATGTCCAAGACTTGGTCAAATTCAAAGGGCCAATAGCTGAGATAGGTCAAAGAAGTCAAGGGGTAAGTAGTGATGTTGCATCCACTTTGTTACCTTCCAAACCAAAGCTAGAGGCAGAAAGAGTACTAGATTCCATAGTGCAAAAGACTAAAAGGCACAAGGTGTACATGGAGCATCTCATCAAGTGGAAGAATAGGCCTAAATCAGAGGCATCATGGATTGTATCTATAGAATTCAAAAAGTTGGGCATATCAAAAGACATTTTGTCCACAGGAGTGGCATGAATTTCCTTTGTGGGGGAGTATGGTGCAGGAGCACCTAGGTAGGGCTCAAAGGTGTCCTAGTGTTCCTAATTTGTTTTTGGCTTGTAGTGGTCCTAGCCAAACCACTAGTGCAATAATGGGACTAGGTGAGTCCTAAGGTGTGCCAAGGTTGATTAGGAGGCCTCATTAGGTTAGTTAGGACCTAAGTGTTAAGGATTGTCCAAGTGGTTTATCTTGTCAATTATGATGACAAAGATTACATTTATAAATTTTAGGGTCAAATTGGAAAAGAAAGTGTTGGGGAGTCCTATTTGAGGTTTGTATTATCTTAGATAGGTTTTTGAGTGAGTTTCATGTGATAGTGAGCAAGTTTTTAGTCAAATCCCAAAAGTTGTAAAAGTTGTCAATGTTGTCATTGACAACATTGACAACATTTGTTGCATAATTGCATTTTTGAGCAAAGAGGTTTCATACCTGTCTAAAACCGTTGAGATAGGGATTTGGTCAACTACATAAGGCCTTCCCTGACCTTGGCAATAGTTTTGTTGATTTTGTAAATTTTGTGTAGGGACTGTGTAATTGAAGAAACTGTTGCAGTTCATCAATTTCTGAGCATTTTGTGTTTTAATGGATTAAATTGATTTTTGTGATTAATGAATATGTTAGGGTAGTTCATTTTGAGATTATGTGTGGTGTTAGATTATCATTTTGTGTAGTTTTAGTTAAGTTTGTAAATTAGTTTGTTTTAATCCATGTCTCTGGTCTGTACCAGACAGGCTATGCAAATGGCGTCATAGATCATCATTCCACCATGAAAAGTGCATGGGCTCTTGGAATGGGTGAGGTGAATCCTTGTACCATATGTATGTAGAAGGAGGGGCCCTAGAAAGTGTGTTTTCCATTTTTTCAATGATGCCCTAGGTGAGCCTGTGATGCATGGCTAGGGATTATAGAGCATTGTAAGTGGTTTATAGTGGGTTTAATGCATTGAATGCTTCAACTTGAGATTTTGGAGAGGTAGGGTGGTGTGTGAAGGAGCCCCAAAAAGAAGGAGAAGTTTGGGTGAAGGGTTTTAAGTACCAAGAAAGCACATATTTGTGCAGATAGTCTTATTGTCTTGAAATCCTGAATTTTAGGCATGTTTATAGCTTCCTGGTGTACACACAGTTTGGGGAGTGAAAACCAATGAAATATTGATGGGTTCCATAAAGGGTGTTTGAAAGTGGAGTTTGTCTAGGTACCTTTTTGTGATTGTTTGAAGTTATAAGCAAAAATATGAGCAATTAGGCCTAATTGCTTGTAGCCCTATTTGGGTGTCTTAGAAGGCAAATCTTGAACTCGTTTAGAGTTCCATTGCAAGAAGTGTGGGTAAACATTGGATTGGATCCAATTGACCTAATTTGAAGCCTATCTCTCCATATTGTTGTGATCTTGAACCTTATGGGTCAAATAGTGAAGATGGTGCAGGAAGAGCACTATGGCTAAGTGATGTGTAGTTTGATTTCTTTGTTGGTGTACTCAAGCTGAATTAGAGAAGGATCTTGTGGAAAGTAGCCTTGTAAGTGAGGGTTAGTAAAGAACCCTAGTTAGGCTAGAGGATAGGCCTATTGAATACCCTAGTTGAGATTAGGGTAGAGAGAAAGGCTTGTAGTTACATGCATTTATCTTATTTTACCCATTAAAAATAGGGAGTTAAAGAGAAAGTGATTGATTTTATTGGTAGATATAAACATTTGCATGCTCAAATTTCTTATCTTGTGCCTGATGGTGATGTTCAAATAATTTTCATTTTTAATTTACAAAATTACATTCTTATTTTATGAATTTACTTCCTTTACCCAATTGTGTGTAGTTATTCATGCTTATTAGCTCTAGGTGAGACAATTTGAATCATCCACATCAATGGCCCCACTTTAAAAAATCATGTTGCTAAGGAATTGTTCCAATGCCAAATAAAGGATTCATCAAGATCAATCAAGGGGCCTTTGCATAATATCATGCCTAAGCTGAATAATACTAATGTTTTGAAACTTCCTCCAATCAAACCTGTAGACCTTTCCAAACTATTGCCGACTTCTTATGATCACAAAGCCTTTTGCCTATATTATCGTCAAACTAGTCATGATATTGAAAAGTTATTTCAACTGAGACATCTTATCCAAGACCTTATTGATTTCAATACAATAATTATGGAGGGTGTTGTGTGTGTGAAAAAAAGAGTTAATAAAAATAATTAAAAGACTAAAGCTAATAATCTAAACTACATTAATTCAAGCAAGAACTCAAGATTGGATGTTAAAAAAGACTAAATAAGAAAATAAGAGTGCAAAAAAATCAAACTCCCAAATCTCCTTTGTTGAGGATTTGTCCTTTTGATTTGGTAGTTTAGTATGTGTTCTCACAAATTGGTCTTCAAGACTACCCAATACACTCCATGATAATTCAAATGATGATGATTATGGATGCAAAAGTGTATTTATGATAGCTAAAATAAGTGACCGATTCGGCATTATGAGGGTGCCTTGTAAAAAAGTGGATGAATTGTAGAGGAGAAGGGAGGGTTTAAATAAGATTTGGATGGAAAGTGAGGGGTCTCCAAATGAAACACTTGTCATAAAAAAATGACAAGTGTCATCTCAAAGGATGACATATAGAAGGGAGGCCAAGTGTCAATTTTGGAAGAATGCCACCCAAGATTGGAGTTATTTTCCCATTTAATTAAAATGGTAATGTGCACATATTTGGAGAGCTTAGGATAGGGTTAGTTAAATGGGATATTTGGAAGGATAAGGTTGTTTGAACCCTGGGTTAGTTAGAGGGTTAGTTAGTGGGTTGGGGTTAGATGGATGTTAAGGGGATAAGGTTAGTTGGGACCAAGGGTTAGTTAGTGGGTTATGTTAGAGGAAGAGTTTGGGTTGTGGTTAAAATTAGGAGACATGTGCTAAAATTGAATGAATTAATTAAATTAGTTCAATTTTAGAGCAAGGAGGAAAAGGAAAAAATGAATTAAATAAGACGAATAATTTTAATTTATTTTACTTAATAGAGGAAAGGGGGAAATTAATAAATTAAATGGATTATAGTTTGTCACTAATTAATTAATAGGGATATAGCTTAATTAATTAAATTAATTTGGCCAAAGTATGACATTAATAAATTAAATAATGCATAATTATTTAATCAACAAATGTGAATAGGCATAAAATATTACGAGGGCATGAAGGTGACTGACAATAATTTAAGAGCTCTGCTCTCGGTGCTGGACGGGAACACTATGCCCATTATTGTGGATGATGATATTTCTATAGACCCCAGCAATGTTGGCCCTGGAACTCGTACTAGAGCAAGTGCTAAAAATGTGAAAATAGGTAGCACAAAGGAAATAAAGGATCTCAGAGATGCTATCGACAAATATAAAATGGTGATGGTTGACTCTGTGGAGATGATGGAAAAAATGACCTAACTGTGTTGTTTTTCGGGCTTGTAATCTTTTGGTCGGTTTAGCTTCTTTTTGCTGGTAGTTTGTGCAGGGGGTTTCTATTGTCTCCATCTTTTTCCCTAGTAGTTGTTTTTTGTTGTCTTTTCTTTTTTGTGGTGTTGTTTCCTGCATATCTTTCTTTCTACATTGTACAGGGTTATGGTTCCCTTCAAAAACTGTTTTAAACCCAATCGAAAACAAATGTGAATAGGCTAACTAAATTCAATTAATATAATTAATCAAATTTAGGTGTCTACATTTTTCCCCTCTTCCTAGTGGCACTAGGACAGCGTTATTGCAAATAATAACAAGAGCTGATGAATGAAGGAGAAGTTAGTGATGCCCCCTTGAGAGGGTGAATAGGAGACAAGGGTCTGGGTGACATATTAAAAGAAATGTTGCCTTAGCGGATAGGGAAAAAGAGAGCATAAAATATTATCAAGTGGAGAAAATGACACTCAAAATGAAGTCCATAGGAATAAATGAGGTGAAAATTAGCCCCGGTGGGAAGGGGAGGGTAAAAATTATGGCTTTGAGACACCCTATAAGAGTAAAATTGTATTTTTACTCCTCATTTTAACCGCAAGAGAGTGAAAATTAGTGAGAAAAAAAGCAGTAGAACCTGTTTGTGATGCAGGACAACCTAGGAATTAAGAAGACTTGAAGTGAGCTTTTGACAACATTGAGCACTAGACCGATAGATATGTATCAAATAATTGGGTCCTCACATTCATTTCATTGAATTTATTACATGTTTTAGGATAGGAAATGTATTCACATGCAACATGGGTTGCATGGAAATGCACCCCAATGCGACATGAATGCATTCCTGATGCTTGGGAAAGGGGCGGGTTTCAGTGAAGAAATTAGTTTTGCAGAGGGCAATCATGTAGTAGTGAGAATTAATTCCCACCAGGGTGGGATTAGGGGGCCAAAAAAGGGGGGATTTGGGATTGCATTCCTTCCACAATGGGAATTATCTATAACATGACGAGATTGTCATCCTATCACTAATAAATGGCGGGAATGTGTTCTCGCCAGGGAAGGTAGGCAGAAACTAAAAGGTTTGACTAGGGGGTAAATTTGTTTCTAATGAGGTGAAAAAGGACTTAGAAGAACTAATAGTAAAGATATTGACTGAGTGGTCCTGTGGTTTGTGGATGTAGTGGAGTGTCAACATATTGACAATCCGAGAGAGGAGGTCTATAATTTTGAGGGAAGTGAAGCAATTTGGAGATGAAAAGAGGGAACAAATAGACATGATTAGGCTTGGGGACTTGGCTAGGATGCCCTATATTCGCACACATATGGCCATGATTACTACATTGATAGAGTATCAGTGGTGCGAGACATGCACTTTCCATCTTCTGACAGGG
>MU227031.1:544052-568311 GCA_018584345.1 Thuja plicata
CTTGTTTCATCAAATGCCATGATTGGCTTTAGTAATGACCAATTGATGTTGGAAGATGCTCCATGTCCCCTTGAATGCTCTGGACCTCCAGTGTATCTAGGAATAGCATATGATGCTCCTGCATCAAGAAGGCTCCCTTTTATATGAAATTAGGGCACAATCTTCTAAGGAGGCCGACATAGGAGAATAAAATTTCCATTAAAGACTTTACCCTAGGAGAGGACCTATATTAAATATAATTTAGGAATTGACACTTCAGAACCCGAAACAGCCGACCCGGAAGCGGGAAAAATACTTTTTGCAAAGATCGACATCCAAAACTGTGAGACCCTGGGATCTGAACACTGGGTCAAGGTTGAGGTTGACCTTGACCTAGGTTAGGGTTGAGGTTGACCCTGACCTAGGTCAGGGTCGAGGTTGACATAGACCTAAAAGGTCGACCTTGACCCTGAAGCCCAGAATCACCAGTCTGTAGTTCAGAATGCAGAAATCAGGCTAAACAGGAGTGGAAAGAGGGACAGAACATGGGGGAAGCCATGTCAAGATCAAGAACCCATTCAAGGTGGTTTTCATGACCCCAAACCACTTACTCGGAAGGCTAAACAAGTATAAAATGGAAGTGCTTCCATTTTCTGACTATACAACTAGTCAGAGGTGGGCTAAGGTGATAGTTGGATGATTTTATAGGGAAGAAAGATGGATTAGTGAAGGAGAGGGATTCACTCAATCAACAACTAGATGCATTGCAATAGGACCAAGATGTCTTAGTGAGGGAGAGAGATGGATTGGGGAGGGAGAACGATGATTCTTTAGCAACACAAGATCCATTGGAGAAGTCTTGGCAAAGGGTAGAGGAGAGCGTGAGGAGATATCAATGCAAGAGAGACAAGGTATGGAGAGGGGTAGGTGCAGGGGGTGTAGAGCCCTTGGCTATTGTGTTGGAGAGGAAAATCTAGGAGATGAAGGAGTTGTCTCACAAGGGGGTTGGTGCAAGTTGAGGTATGAAGCGACAATGTCACATGGAGTGAGGGAGTTGTGTGTGGCACCTCCATAAAGGACATATGTGATAGTAGGTGGGGGAGCTAGATGACATATAGAATGGTCTACTGGGAGCATAGGTAAATCAACCCAGATTACACATGGATCCACCAAGAGTACAAGGTCAAGACAGAGGGATAAATCTAGTAGGCGCACTGGATTAGTAGAAGGTTTGACTTAGGGATCATAGGTTACTAGGGGTATAGGTGGAGCGACAGGCATAAGTGCAACCACAAGACTAGAATAGGAAGACACCATAGATATAGGGTCTCATCCTACCGACATAGTAGGCTAGACAAAGGGTATTTAATGATACTGTGGATAGTGCTCGATTGAACATCCTTTAAGGTAGAGACGATATTCTATACGATATGCATGTTATTTTTTATGCACTTGTACACATTTTTGGTATTATTTAATTGATGTATTTTATTATTTTATGGACATTGTTCTATGATACATTGACGTATCTCCAAGTGTACTATGGACCGTTGATGGATTGTAATTATTTTTTAGAGATATTATATGATATATGCAATGAAGATTTGGATGGTGCAGTGTGTATGCATACTTTTATGTTTTTATGATGTACGTACTATAATGTATGGATGGGTGCATATGATATGATGTACTAACATGTTTGTCTTGAAGGATTCTATGTGATGTGATTTTATGATATGAATATGTCTATGTGATATGTACTAATATGTTTATGATGCAAGATATTATGTGATACATTTAGATGTGACGTATATGATGATTATGATCTACTAACAATGATAAAGCAAGACATGAAATGAATATTAATGTGATGTGATGTATATGCATGATTATAGATGATATGTGGATGAAATAAAATGCATAGATAATTTTATGTTTTTAAATATGCAAAGATGAGGATGTATGCAATGCGATAAATGGACTAAATGATAATGCAAATATACTAATGAGGACGTAGTGAAAATGAACCTAATGATAAGAAAATGATAATGAATTAAATGATAATGAAATGGAAATGTACCTAATGAAAATATAAAATAGAATGAATGACATGATAAATTCCATGAAAGTGAACCTAAAAATGAACTTAATGTGATGTAAATGAATGAGAAGATAATGCAAACTAAATGATAATGAAAATGACCTTAATGACTATGCAAACTAAATGATTATGAAAAATAATGAAATGACAATGGAAACTAAATGATAATGCAAGATAAATGAAATGATAATGTAAACTAAATGATAATACTAATGAATGAAAAGATAAAGCAATACTAATCTAAATAACAATGTAACTAAATGAATGGAGTGAAAGTGTAAACTAAATGATAATGAAAGATAAATGAAATGATAAGGTAAGCTAAATGATAATGCTAATGAACTCTGTGAAAATACAAACACTCTAATTTTTGATCGCACAAGACACTATCCAAAGTAGGGTGAAAGACGTGGGGAAACATGTGCACATTCCTAATCATGACTGATTAGGGAAAATAACCAAAGAGGGATGAATGATGGGTGAATGCAAGTGAAATTATCAAAGAGCTTGAGCACCCTTGAAAATGAGTTGTCGTGTAGTGAGAAGTTATTTTAATTTAGCATCATCAACGAATAGCCAAGGTACAGAGAACCAAGGTTGCATCATAGATAATGCATAAGATTGACACAACAAATAGAAAGTGTTAGACTAGTATCACACAAAACCATACGATACTTTGGTGGATATGATGCTAGAAAAAACAAAAGAAAGCAATATGCCCCAATGCATAATGTGACCATTGGGATCACAAGTGAAAGCACAAGCGACCCATCTAGACCACACACAGAAGAAAAACAAAATTGAAGTCATATCCCAAGCTTCATCACTCATAGATCACCATGACATAAAGGATTATAATGACCATGAGGATAAAAAATAAAAGAGATTCGAGAAAGATAAACAAACATTTGGAAGAATCAATGTCAAAATGAATGTACCAAAATATTTTTCCAAAAAGGTATGACTGACATATTGGATTTGATGTGTCTGACCTTAGGAAGGATACATCCTATGCAATTTGATGATGGGATGATGACTGAGTAATTTGGAGGAAAAAAGACACTTGAAATAAACAATCATGAAAATGATGCTCTAGGATGATTGTTGAAGTACCGATTGAAGGGACATGATTTTTTATGACACAATATTGACACCTATGTACAAATCACACAACAAATCCCAAGAAAACTAGGAATATACAAGACACAACCAACCTATATAAAAAGGATGAAGACTAAAGCATGAGCTATGTACAGGTGACAACTACACGAACATCTCATCAAACACTTGATCATGGTAAGTGTGAGGAGAGGGATGGGTATGGGTGATGAACTGCAAAGAAAAGATATGGGCATGGATGGAGGATGGAGAAACAAGATACCTATTTATATCATGAAAGGAAGTAGAACAAGAATGTGAGAGATAATGGAATCGCCCTGCTACTTGTGACACCTATTTCCAGGTTATCACTAGACATACTTGCCCAAGGCACCACCAGAAGTGGTTTTCCCCATCAGATGATTTATTTCTCTTTCCTATTTTTTTGTATTTTTTATTTTGAGTTTTTTTTTTCCTATTTTTGAAAAGTAGGTTACACTCTCATGGAATAGGCATACAACCTCTTGAGATGCAATATATTAAGGGGATCATTGAGGGGTTCCCCTTCTAGATCAGATTACTAGTAGGCACATGAACCATCAAATGGGTCTTCCTCGGACTGTGTTTTTTAATAGAAATGAAAGGTAGATTGATATATCCTCCTTTCCCTTCCAAAACACTAATCAAACCCAACCTAGACGTAAGATCAATCTAGAATTTCATCTAGGACTTAGCACATGCACATAGGAAAATAATAAAGAAATTTTATCACAATAAACTCAAAACTTGTAAAACATATTTCCAAATCTTCAATTTATCCTAATAAAAAAAATCATATAGACAAGAATAAATCAACATAATTTATAAAGTTTGAACCATTTAATTGAACAGAAAAAAAAAATAGATAGAAGACAGTAGAACAAACAATAACTATTGCAAATAAAGCAAGAGATCTCTTCAAGAGAATTCCCAAATATAGCAAGGCATGGGGCAAAAAAAAGAAACTTAAACAAACACATAATTTTCCTTTACATAGCCATTTCATTTATTAAAACATGTGAAACACAGATAAGATATCTTTTGACACACACAGACACAACAAGAAACATTTCATAAAAGAAGGATCTCATCCAAGGATAGATCATACCTAGAGGCTTATGGAGAAAAAATTGATAGAAGAGGCAGATCCAAAAACAAAAAATCAAATGATCCCTCTCCTTCATATAAAATCCAACAAACCAATCCTTCAGAGCACTCCTAGGAAGCCAACTCTTATCAGACTATCTTATTTCTTCTCTCTTCTAACAAAATAAAGTCATATAGTATCCTCTCATACTATGTTCAATAATCTCTCAAATCTATCTTCCTCTCCGCAAAATGATAATGTATTATTTCCTCTTATGCACGTTTCCTTCCCAAATCCAAATGGTTAAAATTAGTATTTATTTCCCATTTGTATGATACGAGATGAGTTGCACAGGAATTCCAACTACCTCCAACCATTTCATAACAAAAGGTTGATTAATCTTTGTTATGTTGTGGTAACTCTCTTAAATATTTAATTAATATTTATTTATTTACTCAACACTCAAATTACCTAATATTTAATATTAATAATCATTATAATTTGTGTATTTGTTCTTTATGGTAATTGGTCCATTCTCATCAAGTAATATTTGTACAAGATATATATATATATATATATATATCTGTGTGCGCGCACACACACACACACACACACACACACGTGTGTGTTTTAATTACTATTAAATACATATTTAAATACCACACATTTATTTATGTACCTACATTTATTTAAATAATAACCAAGTATATCAACAAACATTAATATTTATATCTTCATTAATTACGACATAAGGATTTTATACTTTTAGTAATAGGAATACAAGGATCAAAATTCATAACCAATCATAAATTATAAACATCCTCACTGCAAGGTACAAAAATTTAGAAGGAATAACAAGTGACTGGAGAAATTCAACACAAGTCAACTAGGAAACCTGAAGGACATCAACCAAGAAGGTCAAAAACAAATCCACATATCTTGACTAAAAGAATAAAATACCAAAAGTGAAGATTGCATTTAAGCCCCAACTGGGTGAGGTAAACCACTAATAAGGAATCCTATGGCATAAGGAGACATTTTCAAGGACCTTGGTACTATCTCTACAATAACAACTATCAAGGATTTCGAGGACACGCTCAGACCTGTGAATCCAGGTGAAGTTGATGCCTAGTAGCTGCAAGCCTACATCACAGAGCGGGTATAAACACACATGCACGCACGCGCACACATGCACACATACACACACGCACAAACAAAGAAAATAACGCAAATACATAACGGGGTTGAGACATTGTGTCCACCTCACTAGGTGAGTAACTATGACTTCGCCCCTATTCATATAAACAAATCATAGATACACACACATGTATCATAAAATATACCTATTGTGCATTAGATATAAACAAGGGTTGAATCATAATCCATCACATAGTTAAGGTTAGTCGCATAATCAAATCAATGACTAAAGAGATATCAAAATCTCAAGTACATACACATAAATGACAATAATCATGAACATGTAACTTTAAGCGTGTGAAAAGCATAATCTGTAAGTTTTAATCATATCATCATCTAAATCTATCAAGGTAAAACATAAATATAGAGTCCATAAATGATAATAGTGTCTTATTACAAATGCAAAAAGAAAAGAGTCATCTGAGATGGTATTACATCTAGTGTGTAACTTCTTTCATCACAAGAGTAGCCTCGATGGAATCTAGACATCTAGAAAGGACGTCATGGTAGCCATTATGATATAGATTATCTCCAATAATGGTATAATGGGAGGAATGATGTATGAAGTTTTGACAATCATTACGGGAAACATTAGATGGAAGGGTAGCATCTTTGAGATAGGTGTAAGTGACTTGGTGCCAAGGATATTGGGTGCCAATGATTTTGCACACCATCTTAGTGTGTGACGTCTCAAAAGTGGGTTGAATAAGTTACTTGACTAGAAATTAAAAATGGGGGTTATCAACCTATATTTCAAGGAGAGACCCTATTGTTTCCATTGCGCTAGTTGCTTTGTTCTATACCCTGGGAATATGATCAAAGGTGATAGAGGAGAAACTTTTCTTGAGATCATATACCATTATCTTGTAAGTAAATAAGTTATCATCTATGGTGTGGTAGTCATCAGTAAATTTTCTAATTGTAAGCCAAGAGACACCATAGACTTTTAGTTCTTTTATATTCCATTGGATAGAGATATTAAGACTTGTGATGAGACCTTCATACTCAAAAAGGTTATTGGTATATACAAAGGTTATCTTGAAAGTCTTGGGAATTAAAACTCCTTGGGGAGTAACAAAAAGAATACCTACCCCTGATCCTTTCTAAGTGTGAGAAATATAAAAATATAATTTACACAGGGACTACGCTTGAATTGTACAAACATTATCATCAGGAAATTATTTAACCAATGGATAAACATCCACTAGGGGTGTATCCATGAGATGATATGCTATCACTTGTACCTTAAATGATTTACTATCTACATAATGGATGTTGAACTCACTTAAGACTATAACCCATTTTATCATGCAGCCACTGAGGGTTGTCTTGGAGAGTATATATTTCAAAGGATAAATCTTAAAAATGAGTTGGATTGTGTGACTAAGAAAGTAGTGTCTAAGCTTTGGGGAGAAAAAGACCACAACTAGGCATGCTTTCTCTATGGGTGTATTATTGAGATCATACCCTACCAAGGTATGACTAATGTAGTACATTTCTCATTCTTTACATTGATCATCATGTTGGGAAAGGAGTCCACCCAATGCTACTCATGTGACTGGTATATATAGAACACATGGTCATCCTAGAACTAGTGGTACCAAGATAGGTTGGCGAGCTATATATTCCTTTATCTTATCAAAGCCTTGTTGGCAAGAGATGTCTCATCTAAAATTTGTAACCTTCCTAAAAATATGTGTAAAAGGTTGACACTTGTCTTCAATTTAGGCAATGAAGCACCCAATGGATTGGATTTTAACTTGAATGCTACACAATTTTTTAAGTCTCTTGGGAGGATTCATCTATAAGATTGCTTTGACCTTTTATGAGTCTACCTCAATTCCATGCCTAGACACAATAAAGCTTAGGAGTTTACCTGACATAACTCCAAAAACACACTTCTTAGGAAATCTCAACTTGTACTATGCTAGATTCTCAAAGATGCATTCAAATATGAGAGGATATTCTATACTTGTCTTTGATTTTCTTAGAAGGTCATCTACATAGTCCTCCATTATCTTATGGATTAAGTCATGAAATATCAATGTCATGGCGCACTGATATGCGACGCTATCATTCTTCAGACCAAATGATATGACATGATAGCATAAAGTGTCCCATGAGGTGGTGAATATTGTCTTACGTTGATCTATCTTAGCTATCATGTTTTGATTATATCTTATAAATCCATCCATGAGGGAAATCATTCTTTGTCCAGCTGTCAAATTGACATGTATGTCAATATTAGGGAGTAGAAAATCATCTTTCAAGAAAGAATTCTTAAGATCTATAAAATTGATGCAAATCCTAATGTCTCTATTGGGATTTGAAACTGGTAGCATATTTGATATCTACTTAGAATGATCAATGGGTCGGATGAACTTCACCTCTAGTAACTTTTCTAGTTCTACTTGTAAAGGATAAATAATGAATGGGTTGTGTTGTTATGTGTAGATGGGTGATTATAAATTTAATATGTGTTTTAGGAATAGTGAAGAAGGTAATATTGTCCTCTTAATCCCAAATTTCATAAAGGGAAGATCCAAATTGATTAACCCTAAAGAGAGGATCAATGCATAAATGAATCAACCTATTAAGGATAGGGATAAAGAGAAAAGCCCTAACTCTCATTTTATAGAAGGGAATGTGTGATAGATTTAGGAATATTAAAAACTTTAATTGAAATCAATCGAAGACAAGTATTAACCTCAAAATGCTACAGATCTAAAGAATTCTATTTTTCAGGTGTCTACACTGAGTTTCTGGAAAATATGCAACTAGATCTGGAACAGAAACGCAAAGATGAAGAAAACCCAGAAATCTTTTTCCGATTTGGCTCAATTCCAATTTTGACCCAAAAATGAATGTCACCTTTGACCCAAAATTTTTGATTCTAACCCAGAAAAAATATTGATTATGACCCAGAACAAAATATCAATTCTGACCCAAATGTCTGACAGAAAATATGTTTCCAGATCCCGATAGTTTGTCAAAAAGGGTATCCCAATCTGCACTCCAATTCACTATTTTGAACTTGACCCTGCAAGGAAAATGGTTATTTTGTTGGGGTGGGAGGGGTTTGCCTTGGTCAAACCCTAGTTTTGGAATTAACCTTTAATTATAATTGAAATTGCATAAGTAAAACAAAGTAAATGAACAAATTCACCTTGCTTGTATAGAAACCCTTGTGGCGGATTCGAATCCATGGATCCACAAGTATGTATGCACCAAATGGATGTAGAATTTAGAATTTTGGATGTAGGAAATCTCAAATAAATTTCTTTTAGATCCTCAACACCAATCTTGAATGGATCTTGGAATAGGAAGAGGCTTGGAGGAACGTGGATGGAGAAATCTTCAACAAGAGGGCTCCATAGAGCTTGAATCCTTCAATGGCTACCAATGGATCTCCTTGATGAATTGAATGCTTTAATGTCTTTGAATTATTGAATGCTTGATAGTAGATGATTTCTTCAATAGATCATGTATAGATTTTGGATGGATGGAATTTCTTCTTGTGTCTTAGATGGTTAGCGCTTTCCTACTTAGAGAAAATGAGAGGAGAAAGCTTCCTTATATATGAATCTAGGGCACAATCTTCTAGAGATTCCTACATAGGAGAAGTAAATTCCAATTAGACCTATATCCCTAGAATTGGACATATATTAAATATAATTTCAAGAGTCGTTGCTCCGAAGACCGAAACAGCCGACCCGAAAGCGGGAATTAAATCTTTTCAAAGCCCAGCATTCGAAAACCCTGGAATCATGAAATCTGGACCTTGGGTCAAAATCAACGTTGATTTTGACCTAGGTCAAGGTTGAGGTTGACCTTGACCTAGGTCAAGTCCTAGGTCGACCTTGACCCAAAAAGGTCAATTTTGACCTTGAGGTCAAAAGTCTCAATTTTGCAATTTAGGGTGCCAGAAACATGCCGGAGAAAAGTGGGAAATGGGGCAGAACAGGGGGGAAAGCCAAATCCAAGTCAGAGACCCATTCAAGGCACTTGACATGACCCCAAACCACTTCCTCAGAAGGCTAAACTAGTCTACAATGGAATTTCTTCCATTTTACGACTATACATGTAGCCCCCACTTTAGCAAGAGTATGGATTCGATGCAAACTCTTGGTAAAGGAGATCATGAAGAAAATATAATATTATTGAAATCAAAAGGGACAAAGAAATCCTCAAGCCCCCAGGGACTTAAGTATTTATCAACCCTAAGATCATGATAAGAGAGATATCACCAGTTAAAGAGAAAAAGAGAGAGGGTGTGATTACCTCGCCCAATGAGAACTTATGTCTCATTGTGAACCACACAGGGAAACAGTGCAACTGGAAAGATAAAGTTGAACCACCTAGTGAGTGTGGCTACTCACTAGTCAACCCATCAAGGAGATCTGGTCTTAAGGAAACCTTCCAACCTTAAGGGATAAAAACATTGAAAATTGAAACTGGAGGGATCAAGAGATACGTATAAATTTAAACTCGAGGGATCAAGAGATCCTATAAGGTAAAAATACATGCTTTAAGGATTAGTCTTTAGTCCATAAAGGGAGAATGTTTTAATTTTGAAAATATTTTGAAAGTGCGTGTGTGCAAAAAGTGAGTAGAGCATATGCCCCCACGTTAAAGTCATTGCTAACACTTTAACATGAGCAATGGCTTTAACGGAAACATAAAAAAATTTACTGATTACGTTTCCACTACGAGATGCCCCCAAACAAAGACAAATCAAGGTAAATACCACATAAACATACAAAGAACATAGAAGGGATCTACCTATTGTGGGGTCAGTATGATCATAAGATAATATGTATATATAGATATGATATTATTGCAAATGAATTGACATCATTCCCCAAAGAAAGTAGAATTACAATCACAATGGAGGAAAGAAGATGCAAGAGTTACGAAGAAGAGTCTTTTCGGACCACATGGAGACCAAAAAGAATCAGTGCTACCATTTCGCAGATCCAAGCAAACTACATAAGGAAAACATTTATGAACAATAGCACAAGTACAACATAACATGAAAAAAATATATAGAAGAGTAAAGATACATATAGAGGAATTATACAATAGGCTTGATTCCTTTATCACCTTGCACCAACAAAGTAACAAGGGTCGTACAAAAGAATCTAACAAACATTTAGAAAACACATTATGAGAGAAGCACAATATAGTAGGTAAACACAAAAAGGGCTACCATGAAGAACAAGTCAATCAAGCACATCGCCTACTCTCCCTATCTCAGTTTATATCATTTAGGGAAGGTGGGAAACTCACAAGAGGGACTATATCCAATACAGTAGGAATAATAGCCAGTTCCAAAAAAGGATCCTCTTCAGAATCATGATGTTCAATACTAGGTGTAATTATCAATTGAGTTGAAAGCATATGAGGTAAATCAATATCAAGATCAATGGTCTCATATTCATCACTAGGATCAATAGGATCATCAAGAGTATCCTCCTCATAAATATTAATTAAAATAGGATCTAAGATGCAAATAGAATCATCATAATCATTCATCTTAACATCATTACAAACATTAACTTCCTCCAACACATCAGGCATAGGTTGGTCAAAAGAAGGTAAATAATTTTGAAGAACAGAGGCACATGCCCTAGCATTAGCCCTACCCTTCTTACAATGTTCATTAGTAGATTTGTTACGTTTCCCTTTGTTTGACACATGTTGAGAACTAGGAGGAATGACTACTGGTTCCTTCACAGGTTCTATAGGAGGATTGGTAGGACTCTCAATAGGCTAAGAAATGACACTAGGAGGTTGAGTAATAGAGATAGTAGTAATGGATAAAGAATGTATAGAAGGAGTGGGGAAAAGACAATGGTTAAGATCTATTTGAGGCATGCTTAACTCAATAATCTTGTGATGTTTATAGGATTGATATGAATGAAAAAGGTTATCAGGGCGAGGAGGACATGAATTCGGAAATGAAGGCCAAAATAAATCAAGAGTAGCACAATCTCTAGGCCTAGAAGGTTGATACAAACTATGATTAATTGTTTTCACTTCTCCATTATGAATGAACTTAATACACTTTGAATAGGAGAAGCAACAACATGCATGGAAGTTAACCAAGGCAAACCAAATTTGACTTGAAACTGATCAGAAGTAGGAATGATAATGAAGGTAGTATCTACAATTTTACCACACAATTCAACAGGCAAGTTAATAAGACCAAGTGAAGGATAGAGAAAACCATTACAAGTTTGGATCCATGCATCATATGTATCATAACAATCACGTTGTAGGTATTTCATAAAAATATTTTCCTCAGTAATGACATTTATTAAAGATGTGGGATCAACAAGAAAACCATGCGTAGGTATCTTAGAAATCCTAGCATAAATATAAAGGGGACCATCAAGAGCCTTAATAATTTCATAATCATCAAAGGTAATTGAGAGTTCCCTAGGTCGTTTATCCTTAATTTATTTTTGAGGTTTAGGTGGGACTTGAAGTTGAAGTGGAGGAAAAGGATCTTGAATAGTAGGTTGAGATGAAACAGCACACTCCACATGATTAACAATGTGATTGAGATCATCCATCTTTGAACCGTAAACAATATCCATAGAAGATGGTTCAGCGATGGTATTAGTATCATGTGTAGGTAAAGGATTTGTATAGATTTTAAGGTTTTGATTGGGAGGAGAGACATATTTATTCCCATTACCATCAAAATTATCAATGGATAAAGCATTAGAATCAATTAAGTCTTGAACCTTATGCTTTAGAGAATAACATTTTTCAGTATCATGGCCATTCTGTCGATGGTATTGACAAAAAGCTTTAGGATCAAAGGATTTTAATGCCATTGTAGTAGAAAGAAGAGGTTGAATAGGAGGCAAGGTAATCATATTAGAACTTAACAACCTACTCATAATAGAATGTAAAGATTTAGAGAGAGGAGTAAACGTACGATTCATATGGAAAGCAGTGGATGCAACAGTGGCATTGTTGGATGCAAAAGCAACTTGATCAGCGACTGCATTTATTTATTTATTTATCTTGACATAGTTGTTAGGTTTCTTAAACTTATTAGGATTAGGAGTGGCATCACTCTTATTAACTAGAACAAGATCCATTGGAGTGTTTCTCTCAAATTAAATCGCTTGTAATTGATAACGATGAAGTGCTGCACAAAGTTGTTGAAAAGAGGTAAATTCAGTAAGCAAAATCTTATCTCTAATATCCTTTTGTAAATTTGAAATAAACATATGTTGAATATCCATATCAGGAACAAGATAAGAAATATGAGCATACAAATGCTTAAATATACCAATAAAATCAATCAATTTTTCCTTTTTGTTTACAATGCATTAAATCAGTTAAGGAAACTTGTGGACCAATGTTTTTTTGAAATTCCTGGAGAAAGGTATTAGCAAGTTTAGGAAAATAATCAATGGAATAAGGAGGTAAAGAACAATACCATTGCAAGGCCTTATCATGAAAAGTTCTAGCAAACAACTTAGCTAAAATCCTATGGTCATGAGCATAATCACTACAAAGGATTTTAAATGTTTTAACATGAGTAACAAGATCTCCCTTACCATTGTAAATCTCAAGATGAGGCACATCGGCTTGCTGAGGGATAGTAGCACAAATAATGTCTAAGGATAAAGGACTACCCATGTCACATGTAGGAATGCTAAACTTGGATTGGGTTAAGGATGCCATTTGTTGTTGTAAAGATGACACAGTTTGAGCCAAACTAATGATTGTGGAATCATTAGAAGAAATAGGTGGCATAGAAACATTAGGAACACTAGGAAAAGTGTAGGAAGCGGCAGGAATGGAAGACACAGCTGGTGGAACACTTGGAACCACATTTGGAAGAGGATTGGAATAGGTAAAAGGAAAACTATGGTAAGAAGGTTGTGAGGTAGGTAGAGACACCGGTGGAACACTCACATGAATAGATGAAATTGGAAGAGATGTAGTCATTAAAGGAGAAGTGAATCCTAGATATTGAGCCTCTTGAGCTAAAGGTTTAACATTAAAATGCACAAGATGAGTGATACCACACAAGAGATTAACACCTTGATCACTATCACGAAGGACTTTATTAAGAGCCTATATAGCTTGGATGGAATATTGATTATGGTTTTCTTGAATAAGCCAATTTCCCATTTTATCAAGTTCTGTTGAAAGTTTTTGGACTTGTTTAGGAGGAAACCTTAAAGCATCATCTTCATAATGAGATGAGTGAGAAGAGTTATGCTCCATAGAAGGATTGGAATCATGAGTGGTCAAATTGTCATCCGTGATCCTAAGGAAAGGAGAGGAAGTCTCAGGATAAAAGGAACCCATAAGTCGATGATTTCTTCTAACTAGGATACTATAAGTAGGACTAGATGTAGTAAAGCTCATGCACCAATGCAATGCAAATGAGATAATTTAGGATACACAAGGTTTTGATTTTAATTTTTGAAATGTAAATGCAAGAACATAAAAGAAAGCTAATCTAATATGCATGCAAGATCTAACATAAAAATGTAAGTCTAACACCAAAAAAGAAAGAGTTGTCTATCACGGGTTACCCCAATCTAAAGGATAAAACAAATGGGTTGTGTTGTTATGTGTGAATGGATGATTATAAATTTAATGTGTGTTGTAGGAATAGTGAAGAAGGTAAGATTGTCCTCTTAATCCCAAATTTCATAAAGGGAAGATGAAAATTGATTAACCCTAAAGAAAGGATCAATGCATAAATGAATCAACCTATTAAGGATAGGGATAAAGAGAAAAACCCTAACTTCTATTTTATAGAAGGGAATGTGTGATAGATTTAGGAAGATTAAAAACTTTAATTGAAATGAATTGAAGACAAGTACTAACCTCAAAATGCTATAGATATGAAGAATGTTGTTTTCGGGTGTCTACACTGAGTTTCTAGAAAATATGCAACCGAATTTGGGATAGAAATGCAAAGACAAAGAAAACCCCAAAATATTTTTCTGATCTAACTTAGTTTTGATTTTGACCCAAAAATGAATGTCACCTTTGACCCAAAATTTCTAATTCTGACCCAGAATCTCTGATTTTGACCCAGAACAAAATATTGATTCTGACCCAGAAATGAATGTCACCTTTGACCCAATATTTTTTATTCTGACCCAGAATAGAATGTCGATTCTGACCCAAAATGTCTGACATAAAATATGTTTCCGGATCTTGATAGTTTGTCAAAAAGGGTATCCAAATATGCACTCCAATTTGCTATTTTGAACATGTCCTTGTAATAAAAATGGTTTGTTTGTTGGTGGGGAGGGGTTTTCCTTGGTCAGACCCCAATTTTGGAATTAACCTTAAAGTATAATTGAAATTGTATAAGTAAAACAAAGTAAATGAACAAATTCACCATGCCTGTATAGAAACCCTTGTGGTGGATTCAAATCCATGGATCCACAAGTATGTATGCACCAAATGGATGTAGAATGTAGAATTTTGGATGTAGGATGTATCAAATCAATTGCTTGTATATCTTCAACACCAATCTTGAATGGATCTTGGAATAGGAAAAGGCTTGGAGGAATGTGGATGGAGAAATCTTCAACAAGAGGGCTCCATAGAGCTTGAATCCTTCAATGGCTATTAATGGATCTCCTTGATGAATTTAATGCTTGATAGTAGATGCTTGCATCAATAGATCATGCATAGAGTTTGGATGGATGGAATTTCTTCTTATGTCTTAGATGGTTAGCGCTTTCGTACTTAGAGAAAATGAGAGGAGAAAGCTTCCTTATATATGAATCTAGGGAACAATCTTCTAGAGAAACCTACATAGGAGAATTAAATTCCAATTAGACCTATATCCCTAAAACTGGACCTATATTAAATATAATTTCAATATTTATTTCTCCGAAGACCAAAACAGCTGACTCAAAAGCGGGAATTAAATCTTTCCGAAGCCCGACATCCGAAAACCCCAGAATCATGAAATCTAGACCTTGGGTTAGAATCGAGGTCAATTTTTACCTAGGTTAGGGTTGAGGTTGACCTTGACCTAGGTCAAGGTCAAGGTCAACCTTGACCCAGAAAGGTTGATTTTGACCCTGAGATCAAAAGTCTTAGTTTTATAGTTTAGGGTGCCAGAAACAGGCCGGAGAAGAGTGGGAAATGGGGAAAAACAAGGGGGAAAGCTAGATCCAAGTCAGAGACCCATTAAAGGAACTTGACATGACCCCAAACCACTTACTCAGAAGGCTAAACCAGTCTACAATGGAATTGCTTCCATTTTCCAACTATACACTACTTTAACCAGAAGGGCCACACAATGATGCATCTTTCTAAGTTTAAATGTACCACAAGATGTGAATAAAGGTCAGTCCTATCAATATATGTCTATGTAAATTTTATATCTTGTTTTTAATACCCCACCAAAGAACCCTTCGAAATAATAGGTCAAAACACCAAGAACATAATTAGTCATCAAAACTCAAAATAAAGGCCTTAGAAGGTCAAGCATCATGAATCAGGTATATAACCATCCATAGCACAATGGTTCTCACAACCAGGAATAAGGGCATAAACAACTTGTTGATGCAAAAACATAAGATAGATCACCCTTAAGGTACCAACCTCTCACAGGTCTAACATGATCATGAAATACAAGTACACAAAACCATCAAAGCATAAGATCGGCTCATCTAATCACATACAAAAAAAATAAAGTGTCATGAAATATTTGATCCAACTACACATAAGCATACATAAATTTGAAGCCACGTCCATCAGGATGTCATGCAAAATGCAAATGGGAGAGGCACTACATCAGCCCCCCAAAGACTAGGCTTAATCTTGGAAACTTGAAAGTCAAACCAAAAGAGTTCACAAAGTGAAATATCCATAATCAAAGCCAACCACAAAAATCACATGAATCCTCCATAAGTCTGGGCAAACCACACCAACCCTTTACCATCTAGCCTCACAACTACTGAAAGGGCCAACACACACTGAAGGGATCATCAACAACTCTCAAAGTCCTATAAAGAAGCCAAAAAACATGCTAGTAAAAATACATCTACCCATGATCTCTACCAGATAAGACAATACATATGTCACTCTACCTCATCATGAGGCACCCAATTGTAAAATAGTGGCCTCCATGATCTCTCCAAGACCAAATCACTGAAAAATCTAATGCCAATCAACTCAAGAGTAAGGTTTAAGAGCATCCTAAAAGACTGAAAAGTACTACCATGCTCATCTAGAGCATATTTTAACCCAATAAGAGTCTCACTTACTCATTCTAGAATTTTAAAAGGTGAGGATCCTCTATCCAAGATGCACTTCTCTAAGGTATACTAAATCCATCTTAGGTTACCAAGAGGTAACAAAACAAAAGGTTTCCTCACACAACCAAGAACACTCCCACTATGGAGTCCCAATATAACACTCCTTCCACATGAAGGGATAAAAAAATGTTGACTAAACACCAAGCATAGGAGAGATATGTTTTCTTTAATGTTGAGAGCTTAATTATAGCTTGAAACAAGGGTTACTCAATCCAACCAAATCATGGTCTCACCTTAAACAAGGTGGAAATTATTCCTCATGGTAAATGCCTTCCTACACTCAAATCCACAACCAAGTTTTGAATAGTAAGATACATCCATGACAACTGCGTCCTTCTAGTCTAAAGCTAGGAATAACGCACTACCATGAATCTAGCAAAACCAATCTCTAACATGGAGTCTGGAAACAAGGACTTATTCATTTATGTTTGTCTTATGGTTTGTCTTGGAACCTTTAGAAGTTTCCTTAAGTCTTCCGCTTGTGCATGATCATTTAAGGATCATTATTGTTAGCATTTCTTATGCTTTTGATTATTAATGTGCCATGTAAATGATTTATCACTGTATGTTCAAGGAAGAAAATTGTTAAGTGCATATTTGACATGTTGTTTCCAAGGGTTCCTTAGCGAGGCATTACACAATTTGTGTAAGAGTTGAATGAACACTCATAACTCATCATCAGATAAATAAGTACACATACGTAATACATAGATGTTTTCCATCCCTAAATTGACTTCTTGTTTCTCATCTATGAGGATGGGTGACCTTTTTGTATAGTACCTATCCATGAGAGGAAGGGGAAATTATCATATTTTGGTGCCTTAATGAGGTTTTCACCAAAAATATATGCCCTTTATTTTTACTATTTTGCAGTATAAGAGTGCCTTAGAAATGTTTTCACCAACAGACTCTTGATTTTTTCTTTCATTTTTAATTTTTCGGGTAAGGATATCTTCTTCCCTGAAGTAAGCCTGAGAATCGATCTGGTATACTATGTATGGATTAGGATCATGATAGAGTGGATATTTAGTGACACCCATTAATTATAAGAGTGTTGTATCACTTTGAAATGTGTCAAGATGTGTGACATTTTGTCCCCAATGAATGAAGTCGAGATATAAAAGGGGTAGGTCAATGAAAAGTATGGAGGTATCAAATAGGATGGAGGAAGCAAGTAAGGAAGATGTTTCTATATCGTCATAGGCTTTTTTAATGACCTCTCCAGGCATGTATGTTATTTCAAAGTGATTAGTCTCAACATTTTAAGAGGTATAAGATGAAGTTCATGTGTCATGTGAGGAACTTCCAAAACCAAGCCCCTATTTGTTAACATTGTGAGGGGGATCTATTGGTGTTCTTATACCTTGTTCTTTGTGTCCCAATCCACCACCTTGGTAATCCCATTTTTTTGTAGCCAACTCATAGGATGCTAGATATTTTCCTTTGAAGTAACCAAGGTGTAACTCATTATCAACAGTAGGTTCCTTGTAGAGCCACATATTTATGTCCCCTTCTATAACCTCATGATTAAGTTCTCCATGAGATTGAAATGTGACGGGGCCAAAATATTTGACAATAGGTTCTTTTATGTTCTACTATTTAGTGGGTTTTCCATATGCATGGGGATCAGGAGGAAGTATCCCCACTATGAAAGTTCCTTTGAGAGCATATCATTCATAGCCATCACCATTGATCTTCAATTATGAAAAGGATTCAATGAAATCAAGGTTTTCTCTTTTGCAACAAGGAGAATGGAATTAGGTTCAACATATGAGGATGATGGAGTGTGTGAGAAGTTCCAATATCAATCTTAGGGTAGTGGTGTAGATATGAGGAAGATGCCTCGAGACCATGACAATACTTGAAAGGTTGTGTGTCTAGATGAATGGTGATCTCACAACCTTAATATGGTGCTACTTGACAAAATCCTCTATAGGCTAATGATTGATTTTTATAAGATTGTTATTGCTGGAAATTAACATCAAGTATAGAGTAGTATCAGAAAAGGTTATGATTATCGAAAAAGGTTATCAGAAACTTTTTTCGCGAAAGGAAAAGAAAAACCTAGAATCATGAATGACATCCTACTATCAAAATGGCCTATAAAAGAATCAAGAAACCCTAATTAGGTTAGACAAATACTTTAAAAGGAGATCAGAGATAGAAAGAAATATAGTGAGATAGAGTGGAAAAAGATAGAGAAGAAAGAAGAAGCGACAACATAGAGTATGAACAAGTATCAGTAAAGACTAGGAAAGCATAAATTAGGAAAGAAATAGAGAAGAGTGAAATCTGAAAAAGCATTAGGAGAAATTATTCATAGGTAAAATTTCTTGTTAATTTATTCCTAATAGTTTAGCAACAAGATTGTGAAATCCCTTAATCATATAGTCTCTAACTGAACTTAGAAGTTCTATTTAGGAACTTATTGTAAATCGTTTAACAGGGTGAGCACTATATAAGTGGGATAAAATATCTTCAGAGATTAGTCTTTCACAGGACTTTCATTACTCCTAACAAGGTATTAATTACTCCTAACAGGGTAAAGTCATTTAGAAGATGACATGTTTTTAAGCTCTTATTCGGGCACCTTATTACTATAGTGATGAGTTGTGGGTTTCATCTGCACCATATTTTTTCCCTCTTACCAATGGTTTTCTACAATACCAAAATATTGTGTTGAGTGTTTGAATGTTTATGTGTTACATGTTTGTTAATTTACAATTTATTAGCTATCGGTTAATATTGCAGCAGTTATCGGTAAAAGGAAAAAGAGATATCAGTATAGATAAACATGGAAGATTAAGTTTGAGATTAATAGGAAAAGGTGTGAATTGTTTGAGGTACCAATTCAGCNCCCCCCCCCCCCCCCCCCCCCCCTCTCATTCCATAACCTACAAATTTCCAACATATGGGAATTTGAGGCACTGATGGAAAGTGGATGGTACAACTTGCATGACATGAATCCATAGGTGACAAAGGAGAATATTAAATGGAAGGTCTAGATCAATGAAGTGGCATAGTGTATTCTAAAATACTCAACCCAACTGAATAGGGAGGTTTATCATGCCTATTGAGATCCTTTCATCATTGTCATTTTCCTTTATGGAAATAGTCTGACTATGCATATTTACGATAGTGTACCCCACTCAAGTCACAAATTTCAATGTACAAATATGTAAGGTAGAACCATTGTCTATTAGGCCTTGTTTTACCTTGAATTTATTTATGATGGCCTCAAATTAAGAGGTTAGATTTTATTGGGATATGGGTACATGGTATCTAATTGGGTTAAATTGAGGTGGTATGTGGATGAGAGATACGCTACCACTACTTGGAACTGGGTAGTATCAATATTAATTAGCAAGCCTCTTGCAAAGTGTGTGTTAGGATATCTTGATGGGCAGGAGATGACTTCAAGAGTTCCAAAATAGATATTTGTGTAGGAGTATTCCTTAAATTCTATAATATATTGTATTGTGAGGACATAGGAGCTTGTGAAGAGATAGAAGCTGAAGGACCAATGATTGTCATAAAAGCTCATCCGGTAGTAAAAAGACATTTTCTATCTACCCCTTTAACATGAATCATGTTGACATGATGATGGAATTGTGTCATGAACCCAATGATGTTACCATAATCAAATGGCAATACATTTTAATTGATGTGATTAGTTGTAAAAGAAGCCGCTACATTTTTCATGCTAGTTTCCCCTTGATGTTTTGGAAAAGAATCTTTATATAAACCAAGATGAGCATTATGAGACTTTCGAGTAGTGGCATCAGAATAAATCTTACCTTGATCAATGAGGTCCTAAATTAGATGTTTTTTTTTTATTTACTTCTTTGTGGTATGAACTTTGATATGATGGTAATCACAATACTCATTTTTTTTGTACTAATAAAGTTTTGATTTGTACTCATCAAAAGGTTAGATTTACAGATAGAAAATCATGTTGTGTGATCGCATTCATTTGAAGATCACATATAAAGGTTCTCCTAAGTGATTTAATTGTCTTTGTGGATTTTGTTGACCTAAGGACATTCCACCTTCTCATCCTGAAATTGGACTCTTTCCTACACATTCCATTCCTCCTATATATGCTTCAGTACCACCTTTTATATCTTAAAAACATCCAAGATCTTCTATCTCTCAATCTAGTAAGGTTCCCTCTATTCCTCCTATAATAGAAGAAAAGGCCCCGATGTAGATTGATCCCAAACCTTCCCAAATTTCAAGTCGAACAAGGAGAAATAATAGTTCTAAAGACCAAAAATGAATACATGTGCCAAGGTCCATGAAATTTATTAAAAAAATATCTCCTCCCCTAATACACCCAACAATGCTTTGATTCCATTTTATTACTCTTTGACTAGCCTAAGGGGGGGGAAATCACAAAAAGATAAAATTCTCTAAGCAAGATAATTGTTCTTTTCACATTGAAGATCCTATTGTGATTAATTTAGGTGATGATGTGGATGCTAACAATATTGATGCAATTAATTTTGATTTTAATAATTCTAACAATATATATGAGGTTATTAAAATCAATCATGAGCTTTATTCAATATTTTCCAAAGCATTAATCCTATTTCCTAGTTACAAACAAAGTGAATTATCATTATATAAAGGTCCTTGTTTGGAATTCATATAAGCTCCATCTATTGTGCTTGTTTTTTTATTCTCTTAAGTCTTATCCACCATCCCTAAGTAATTTAAAGAAAGATTGGGAGGTGTGCGATATGCTTGACTAGCTTCGCTTATGTGGTAGAATTTTGTGTGTGTTTTATTGTATGTAATGTGCTTCCCTTATGAGGTGCTACTAGATATTGTATTTGTGTTACATAAAGCTCTCTTTGGATGACCCTCATTGTTTTGTTGGTGCAAGGTAATAAAGGGACTGAACTTGGAGTGACATTCTTCTATTTGTATATTGACTCTTCTATATATAATATATATGTTATGTTGTACATGTATTTTCATTTTGTCTACTTGGGGATGATGAAAAGCATTGAGATCTATCTCTTTTTGGTCTCTACCATGTTGATCCAAAAAGACTCTTGTTTGTTCATATTATGTGTTATTCTTCTATTGTGCTTGTAGTTCCACTACCTTTGAAAGATAAGGTCAATTAATTGCAATTACACTTGATATAAATAAATTATCAAATGCACATATTGACCCCTGTTAGTGAATTTCTTATGTGCTTTTTTTTTGTTGTGTGCTCCATTTCTCTTTAATTTTCCCTTAGGATCGTCTCATAGTGGCAATGCACTTTTCTTTTGGATGTATGTAGACTACCTTAAGACTATTACTACCAGTAAGGCTTACACAATCACTTTAAAGTCAGGGCATACACTTTTCTCTTTCTTACACTTTATGACACCCCACAATCAATTTTTGCAATCAATTTTTTTAGGCTACTTAGAAACCTATAAATTTTGATTTATAATTTTATCTTGGAAGAGTTCCTTATGAACAAAATTTTGTTTGGTTATCCTTGGCAATGATATTCTCAAGATGAGTTGACTTTCGTACTACAACTTACTAGACTATTCAACTCTCCTTTGCACCTATCTCTCTACATGACTCATAGTAAGTTTAACCTTACTAGGTCAGCATAGTCATGCATTTTCTCTCTCTTTCCATCTCATGTGTTTCTCCTTTTGTCTTGTTATTAGATTGACACTATCCTAAGTCAATTGAAGGCTTGGTGTTTCTTTTCTTTCAATACCTTGACAAAATAAATTCAATCATATGTTCTACTTTACTGAGATTATGAATGCAGGTTCACACTACTAGTAAAGTGGGGGCTAAATATAGCATAATAAATTGTACCTACATATAATTTATTGCTTACTTAGGCATCACTTTAGAATTATTTGCCTCCTATGCCTAAGTGTGCTTGATGTTTATCTCACTAATTCAAATTCTATTTTATTCTTTGTATTCTAGACCTCAAGTCCTTTATGCTACCATTATTGGGAGGAATAGGTTACCTGGGGAAACCTTTCCCTACGACTAGGTCACTTGGGTGATGTAGTCCCAAATTTAGTCCCCCTATGTGACCTTGTCTCGATAATTGGGGCCCATATTCAAACTCTTTGACAACTATCTTGTTAGAGTAAGAAAACGTATCCCATGTCGTCTTGATATGAAATTCCAAACCCTAAATTCTAGGGAGATGCATAAAAGAAAACTTAATGACCCCCCCCCCCGTCATTTGAATACACACATACATTAATTCAAGACACACTCAAGTGCAAGAATTCAAATTCAAGAGCATCCTAAGAGAAAGTGATCAAGTATTATTTGAAGCATTGAATATATGAGTAAATTTTAGATTTATAACATTCGTGATGGTATCTATGATCAACTATTCCTAAAGTCAACTCTAAAATATCAACATTAACATGTTCATGAGGATTTTGAAAAAAATAAGGCCTATGAAGGAATACCAATTCAAATTTCAGATCTAGCCTCTGCAACATGTCAACAAGTTTTAATTTCTATTTCAATTTACTTTAATTTCAAGGTTAATTACCAAATTGGTGTTTGACCTAGACAAGCGCCCATCAACCTAACAAGTTCTCTCTTTTTGTGTGTGAATGGCAGGTTACAAAGACATGAATCTAGGTTTAGATTGAGCATTAGAAGACCTACAAAACCTTTTTTTTTGCAAATCTAAAAATGTCAAGACAAGGTTGCCTCGCTCAATGTAGTCTTGGACTAGGCTACCCTGCTCATGGTAGTACTTCAAATTTTTGTCAAGATTTCAATGAGATGTTCCTCTTTATCCATGTTCTTTAGATCTACTTTCAAAGATTTGATCTATTCTTTAGTATATGTTGAAAACTATTATCTTATCATATTTTGACCTAGCTTTTACATTTGTCTTCCACAATTGCAAAGTCATTTTAGACTCCCAATGAAGGACTATTGAATCCACTTTGTGTCAAAATATCTGATCCAAGTGGATCATTCTCCTTCTAATGTAAAAAGTGAAATACACATATGATTCCTAGTTTGCATGCATATGCTAGTGAACCCTATCTTACCTCATTATGCTATCAAAGAATCTAGAAGCTTCTATATTTTAAAAAAAGATCTACAAAATAAAGGAAAAAGAGAATGGAAACATCTCATTGCTAAGAGGTAGAAGAGGCATTCATAAATAATGTTAAGAGTTGTTGAGAAGTTAGACATAAATTTTTAAAAATTACAAGAATAAAGTAAAAGAAGAGTATATAAATATTATTATTATGAATGAAAGAAGTGTCACAAAAGAATTATTCTTCTTTCAAGAAAAGGTAGAGAAATAAAAACATAATTTTTATGAATAAAAAAATAATTATTATGAATACAAGGGTAATTATATAATTATAAGGAAACAAGAACTAGAAAATATTATGTGTGTGTGTGTGTGTGTGT
>MU227031.1:573297-592517 GCA_018584345.1 Thuja plicata
ATATATAGTTGGAGAAGGTATATCATTCTAAAACAATAATAAATTATTTGGAATGAAGTGAACTTACATGTTTAACAACTAATAATCTTACCTATGAAGAAACCAATTAAAATATTTAGCCATTTGATTTTGGTCATTGGAAGGGATTAGAATTGAATTTTGGCACACGTGTGATTGGTTTCAATTTTGAGGTTACCACCATAAACATAGTGATTCTCAACAATCATGATGGAGTTCAAGTAGAAATATATTTAGAAAATGTAGAAAATTGATCTCAAATAGAAAGAGCTATAATATGTCAAATTAGACAAGTACTGTGTAAATTTGACCCAATAAATTGATTAAATCCATCCTAGAATATGCAATGATTATGGTCACTAAACTAGGCCTAATTCATAGAGTAGAAATTATTGTGGGGAAGGGAAAATTCACCACCCTTAAGACTAGTTAAAATATCAAGGGATGAACCAACCCTTGTGCCACCTCACTTCTACTAGCGCTCTGGTGATCTAGGGTGATCAAGGAAACTCAAATGATAAAGGAGAGGTTTAAAGTCTAAATGATATGAAATGAAAAAATATAAGGACTAGATCAACTTAAAAAAAATGTTTTGACTATTAAAAATGAAAGAACCAACCAGGAGGATTAACTGCCAGGCTCCGTGATCTTATTGCCTTGGACACATGCTTGAGTCAATGATGATAACATGGATGTAGAATGTTAGTGTGGCACACGTTCATCCAGTAGGCATAGTACACAAAAACCAAGATAGAAACCCAAAATACTAACTAAAATAACAAAAATAAACTAATCTAATAAAAAAATACAAAACAATGATTATGTTATGAAAATAAGGACAATACAAGAGAATAGAAAGCAAGAAAAGCCGCACAAATGGGAGAGATGGACGAGACTAATTAGTTATTCCACTTCTCTTTCCAACAAAATTGAACACATAGAAACAATAAAATGTTAGGTGGATATTTGGAGACTCGCATCAGTCAAGTTCCCACTTTGGTGTTTCTACCTCCACAAAAGCCAAATAGACGAGATAATGGTGATAGATAACTGCAAAGATAAATGGATAAAATGGTAAAGATAATTATTACAACATTAAGATGAATAAATTTAATATTATTGATTAAATTTAAAAGGAAATAGTTTGAGTGAATCCCTTTCAAATCCAAGAAGCTAAAGGTCGATGGAGGCAAGGCAAGATGATGGAGACAATGAAGTTGCAATGCTGTGAAAGCCAATGTGTAATATGAAAGTTGTCTGAGCACACAAATGAATTGAAGAATATGGTAAATAAGCTATAGAATGAGATCCAAAACCTGATAGTGAGACCAAGAAAATTTCCAAAAGACTAGATCAAGGTAGAACAATAGAGTTTTATGTTACTAGTTTGATTCTTGGCATAGGTGTGTGGTGACCTAGAAGGCATTATACTGCATGGTTGGTATTTGTAACATCTCAACAACTCACTGCACATCTACAAATTTATGGGATGAATGTGTGGTGCACGAATGTCTGCATGATGCACACACATCATGTGTCAACCAAGATGTGTGGCCAAAAATCTGAATGGAAAAGGGAAAAAAAGGGGGAGATGGAATCTTGAGAAGAATTTTGTCTTTTAGCTAAGGGAATTTTGTCTTTTAGCTAAGGTAAGAGCATTATATAAGGGTAATTTATAGAAGGGTGAAAATTTATGACATGAAATTTTTCCCCCATATTAGTAAGCATATCATAACTGAATATGTGAGCTAAAGTAAAAATAACTTATCTAACTTACCCGAGGGTCTTTTTTCTGCATAGAGTCACGCCCAAGGGAAAGCCCTGAATTATCATGAGGACACATCCAACATGCAATATATAGGCAAGCATGCTCTATGACGAAGATAATGATCATTGATGGTACACTGTTGTGGGTATCAAGTTTGTGTTATGCTGGATGGTCATACGATAGGGTGATTTTGAGTGCGATGATGTGAGTAGAAAAAGCTAGATAGTCACATAATAGGGTGTCTTTAGACATGCATTGATGTCAGTAGAAAAAGATAGACAGTCACATGATAGGATGGCTTTAGACATGCACCAACATGAGTAGAAAAAGATAGATAGTCATGTGATAGGGCAACTTTGATCACACCAGTGAAAGTAGAAAATGCTATATAGCTGTTTTGGGTGAATATTTTGCAACTGACTTGATTCAACCAATTAAAATATAGTAATTTTAATTATCATGTGTGAGACACCATATCTCTTATTTTTAAGGAGAGGCTCCCACTATTTATTGCTACTGAAATCAAATAACACTTAACTAAGATTTTCTACACTGAACTAACAATAATATGTTACCTTCATCATATTCTCTTCTTTTAGAACAAGTGTTCTTTCTTTACAACAATATTTCAAGTACAATCTAGCAGAGTTAGTAACCAAGAAGCTCACAATAGCTCAAATATTTTCCATGACTTCTTATAAATTTTTAGAAACAAAGAAAAAATGCATGTGCAACTCAAAGACCAACATACACTACACCTCAATCACACAAACGTAGAGAATAAGAGCAGCTCAAAGACTACAGGTTATCTCTAGTTTAAACATATAATACTAGCCGCAAACACAATAAGTAGCTCAAATACTACAATATCGGGTTTTAATCCCTTTTAAATAATTCCACAATACTCATAATCAGCTATAGATAATGTCATCACATAACAGTTTGTTCCAACACAAAGATTGAAAGCAACTTGCCTCTTTTATGGATTGCAATTTTGTTTACACAACAAAATCAAAGTTTTGAAATGTTTCTTAAATTGGTAGAGTATTGCTGCATTTCCAAAATATGATTATTTGCAATGATCACTCTCATATTTATAGAGGAGAGGCTATGAGTAAAATATGGGTGACATACAACTACTTTGACTTATTCCATAATATAGTCCTACTTTATTTTGAATTGTACTGTGATCGTATGTAATTATAATTTTTCATTGTAAATGTAATATGTCAAAGCTAAATTAAATAATTCATGATTGAAAATAAACTAAGTATCTGGATACACATCTTGTTGCAAACAATCTTTTCCAATGAAGTCTTCATATCTTCACAGGAAATCGTGTGCATTGGAATCATCTAGTCTCGGTATGTGGATGATGGCATCAGGAACGAAGTTCCAGAATGGAATCATAATGTTCCCAGAGTTTAAAAAATCCATGACAAGCAACATGTAAATATGGAGGAAGAAACACAAAAATGCAAAGGAAGCATCAAAATTGACTAAGTCTATCAAAAGTTGCAATTGGGGTTTTAAAACCCAAAAAAAAAATGCGGAAGGGAAGATCATACAAATTGAGTTTCAAAGCCCAATTTGCAGCTGTAGGAGTGTGCATACTTACATGTGATTGGGTCTTAGAAACATCATTAAATGTTGGAAAAGGACAATTTTCCTTGCAACTGGGTTTTAGAAGCTCAATTGCAAGTGAAACCAATAGGAGAAAGCAAGCAATCGGGTTTGAAAATCTAGATCACAAAAGCAAGGATGTATGGTCTATAATCAGGTTTTAGAAACCCAATTGTAGGTATATATTGATATTACAAAGGTGTATTGTGGGTTTCAGAAACCCAATTGTAAGTCATTGGGGCGATTTCAGCCTTGCAATCATGTTTTAGAAACTTGATTGCAAGTGATTTTTGGTGACTTGCAAAAGGCGAGACACCATTCAATAAAGTCTTCAAAACCCAATTGCAAGTGTTCGGCCTTGTGAATTCAATGCAATTGGGGTTTAGAAACCCAATTGTAAGTGGTTGTGTATAATTTTGGCCTTGAAATCAGGTCTTAGAAACCCAATTACAAGCGGTTTAAACTTGCAACAATAGACTAACCTTGCAGCTCAAATTTTAAAACTTGAACTACAACTGAGTGTAAATGAAGATTGTAATGTCGGGTTTAAAACTCAACTTTGCAAGTGATAAGAATTTTCTAAATCTCAGAATGCAAGGACTTTGTTAAAAAGAAAGGGAAAGAGGGAGTCCAATTGAATAAAATTTTAGAGGGATCAAACCTCATGCAATGATCATTCAAAGATTACCTTGTTAGGCATGGCTAGAGGACATATGTTAGAAAATAAAGAAATTTTTTAGGGCTATCCCACAATTTTATCAAAGTTAAAATCAAGGATAACAAAGTGTGTGATATCAATGATTAAAAGGGTTAGGGATTCCTCATAATATGGGGAGTGAGATAGAGGCAGTGGCGGTTAGGGCTTCCTATGGAGGAGGCACCGCAGAGGAGGAAGGGGTCAAAGGAGAGGATGATGTGGTAGATGGGGAGGTGTGCATCTTTGATGGATGCAGGGTTGGGGCCCTCAGCTTCTCAGTAAGTGTTTGTTGGTAGTGGTTCCAACCTTTTATTTTGTTTGGTGCCGACGTTCATAGGCTCTTGGCAGCTTTTGTGTCGACTGACGGGAGGGAGGGGCTTTTATGGAAGATTATTTCTGAGGGGAAAGTCCTCTCTATCATCATTGATGGGAGGGGGCTGGGTTTGGGGTGATCCATGTCTGGCTTGTGCATGGTTTGTACTATGTTTGCAGAGGACCTCGTTTCTGAGGTCTCTTTGCTTTCTCTTTTCTGTTTTCTCTACCTTGGTCATGGTAGAGGGTTTTATTTGGTTGTGGAAGAGATTCCCAATTGTAGATCCAATGAATATCTTGGTGGGTGGAACCAACCTTTTCCCAAGGAAAAATGCACCACCACTTGTACTATTTTTATCATCAACATATCCTACCCAATCAACATCAGTATAAGCATGCAAAAGAAAATCATCATATTTTTTATACCATAAGCCATATTCCAATGTTCCTTTCAGATATCTAAATATTCTCTTTACTGCAAAAAGGTGAGTCTCTTTAGGATCTGCTTGATATCTTGCCATAATTTCAACTCCATTAGCAATATGTGGTCTAGTGTGAGTCAAATATTGTAATCCTCCAATCATAGATCTGTACTATATTTGAAAAACACTCAGAGATATATCTGTAGTAGTAAGTTAGTAACCAATAACCATAGGTGCTCCGACAGGTTTACACTCTTCCATTCCAAACTTTTTCAATATTTCCTTAAGGTACTTGGTCTGAGAGATAAAAATATCATTCTTGTTCTGATTAATTTGCAACCCAAGAAAAAAATTCATTTCACCAATTATTGACATCTCAAATTCATTTTCAATTTCCTTAGATAAATTCTTACTCATTTCATCATTACCTCCAAAACTGATATCATTTATAAAAACCTCAACTATTAAGCTTGCATCTTCACTAGTTCATAAGTATAAATTATTGTCTACAGTACCTTTTCTGAAACCAAGATGAAGTAAATACCTGTCCAATATAGCATACCATGCTCTAGGTGCTTGTTTTATTCCATACAAAGCCTTCTTCAATTTTAAACCATGTCCTCATCATCTGTCAGAGGAAATCCATCAGACTTCTCAATATATACTTCCTCTTCTAGATCTCCATTTAGAAATGCAGATTTCACATCCATCTTATATACTTTAAAGTCTTTGTGTGCAACATAAGCTCAAGAAATAAAATCACTACCTCAATCCTAGCAACATGAGTAAATATTTATTAAAAGTATATGCCTTCTTGTTGTGAGTAGCCTTTACAAACCAGTCTTGCCTTATTCCTTACAACCATTCATTTTTCATTCATCTTGTTTCTAAAAACCCATTTAGTCCCCATAACATTCTTATCCTTAGGTCTAGGAACCAATTCCCAACTGTTATTTTTTTCTATCTGTTCCAATTATTCCTACATTTATTTAGTCCAAGATTCATTTGTACATGCCTCATCAGTAGTTTTAGCTTCAACTTCAGAAATAAAACAAATTTCATTTCTTAATCTAGATCTTCTCATCATGCCTTTGCTTGCATTTCTAATATTTTGATTTTCAAGATGATTCTTCTTAACATACCTTAGTTTCTTTGGAATTTTAGTAGAATCATTTGAATCATTCAAACATACCTCAATCTCAATATCAACCTCAAAAGGTTCTTCTTGATTTGCAGTAACCTTCATGTTCTCTGAAGTCTGGCTACAGTCATATATTTTTTCCTGAATCTGAAACTTCTCATCAATCCTTACATTAGCACTTTCAATAATCTTCCTCAATCTAAAATTGAAACATTTATAAGATTTTCTCTTAGTGGAATAACCAAGGAAGATCCCTTCATCAGTTCTAGCATCAAACCTTCCCACCTCGTCATCTCTTTTGATATAGCATTTATTACCAAATATTCTAAAATATTTCACAGTTGGTGCATGATTAGACCATAGTTATTAGTACCTTATCTTATCTGAATTATGTTCAAAGTGTAAACAACAGTACCACTAGCTTCTCTCTAGTGAACACGTGACACATTTCCTTCAAGCAACATAATTCTGGCAGCATCTAATATAGTTATGTTTCTTTGCTCTGCAATCCCATTCTGTTGTGGTGTCCTAGGAATGGATATTTGTTTGTATATTCCATGCTCTTTGCAATAGGTATTGAACATATCTGAAGTAAACTCTCCATGTATATCTAACCTTAAACATTTTATCTTCAAACTTGATTCATTTTGAACTTTTGCTTTGAATATCTTGAATTTATCGAAAGCCTCATATTTCTCTCTAAGATATGTAAACTACATCATCCTACAAAAGTCATGAACAAAAAGTATGAAATAACTTTCACCATAGTAAGATCTTGTTCTTATAGGACCATACTATTCTGTATGCACCAGATCCAACTTCCCTTTCATTGAGTAAGATCTGCTTTTAAAATTCCTTCTAGTTTGTTTCCCCATCACACATTCTCTACACATAGTGTTAGTAGGTTTCACAATCTTTGGTAGATCTCTAACAACATTTGTCATACTTTCTTTCACAATGTTATCAAAATTAATATGACATAATATTCTATGCCATAACCCACTTTCATCAACCTTTGCAACAAAACAAGAAACTTATGTAGTATTTAGCTAAAAAACATTACCTCTTGACTTAGAATCAGATGTGATCAGATCTCTTGTCTTACTTCTAATAGAACATTTACCATCATTGAAATTCAAATGATAATCCTTATTTACAAGATGTCCAACACTCAACAAATTATGCTTAAGTCCATCAATAAGCAATACATCATCAGTATTAGTTTTACCATCAAGATAAATTAATCCCACTCCAATGATAAACTTAGGAGTATTGTCACCAAATTTGACTACACCACCATCATATTTAGTTAGCTAAATAATTTTTTTTCTATCACCAATCATATGATGTGAACAACCATTGTCTATGATCCATTCATATTTCTTTTCAACATGTGAAACTAGGGCTTTCTCTTCATGAATAGGTTCATCATATTTAATAGCAATAAATCTAATTTCATCATAATCCACAACATCGTCATCACACACACCTTCACTAGCATGGTAAAATTCCTTATCCTTGGAGTAATTAGGTCTATGAAACTTGGATTTATCTTTAGGAACCTTTGTAGGACATTTAGATGCAAAATGACCTATCTTACTGCATGAAAAACATTTTAGAGGTAATTTTCCTTCAAACTTACCCTTACCTCTCTTTTCTCTTCTTACGATCAGGGCCACAATTTCATCTAACTTTCTCTCTTCTTCTTGTATCTTTTCCCAATCATCATCATATTCACCAAACTCTTCTCGCAAGTCACTTCTATTGGTGCTCGCAAGACCTGTTAAAGTCTTTTTGTTATTATGCACAGTCACCTTGAATGATGATTCAATATTAGGTAATGAATCTCCTAGCTCTACGGCCTTAAAGGTAGTTAATTTCACAATCAACATCTCTCTATTGAATTTTGGTGTTAAAGGTATGATCTCCTCTATAGCTTGCGCTTTAGTTTTGTAAACAGATGTCAAAGATCTAAGAATCTTTGTGATCACTTCTTCAATGTAGGTGCCTCCAAAGTTTCTAATACCTATAAAGACCTCAGTAACTCTCTGTACATATGCTCTAACATTCTCATCATCTTTCATTTTTAGAATTTCCATCTTTGTCTTCCAACTCTCTAACTTTTCCTGCTTAATAAACTTATCTCCTTCATATTGTGCTTCTAATCTTGACCAAATTTTATGTGCAGAATCCAAATATTTAACATCTATGAATTCACCTTCAGGTAGTGCACTAATCAGTGCTTCTCTTGCAACCATATTATAAGAAAATAACTTCTTTTCTTCATCAATAGTTGTATCTAATTCATCTTCATTCTTGATCTGCTCATCTTTCTTTGTGGTCATCCAGTACTTAATTCCCAAACACAGCAGATGAGTTCTCATCTTGTTCTTCCAACTATCAAAGTTTTTAGGATCAAACTTCATACTTTCTTTCCTATAGAACACCATCTTCAGGATCACCTCAAGCTGTTAATCTTTCTCTCAAAGGACCAGAAGCTCTGATACCAATTGTTATCAATAATAGTCCACCAAAATAACTAAGAGGGGGGGGGGGTGAATCATTTGTATGCCAAACACTTGAACTTTAACCTTTAACAATCAAAAGATAAATGCAATTCTAAACACATTAACAATAAGACCATAACAAAACCATTTGTTGTCGAGGAAACCCTGTTAAGGGAAAAAAAAAACCCGGTGGGAATTTGCACCCACAAATAATGCACTAAAAGTATAGTATCCATGTTAGGAGATTTATCCCTGTTAGGAGTTGATTATTACCTACAGTACATAGTCCCTGTTAAAGGGCAAACCCTGTTAGAAGTCAAGAGAAACAACAAGATCACTGCCTAAAGAAGGTTAAATCCACCTTCAAGACTCACTGTTTGAGATACATATATACAAAGATATAATATCCAACAAATTGATTGATAGCAACAAATTTTCTTAAATAGTTCCAATGAAATTATTCAATCACAACCTCTTCTCTACATCCAACAAACTTTGCAAATACAAACTCGTAGCTTCCACACTTTTCTGTCCACTCTCCTAATTAAGAAAATAAATTTCCTTTATACAAGTTTACAATAAGCAATTAGGTTGTCCAATTAAGAATTACCCAATGCACAAATAATTATATAACCCCTTGCTAAGATACACATAGTACTTTAAACAAGTAAACATCATTTAAAATTCATCAAATATAATCCAAGATCTGTAATCTATGCTCTCTATCCATAATACGTGCTACATCACTGAAGTCAGCCACAAATAGGTCTTCTTCAGAACACATGCCAAATATGATGTCACCAAGAGTCTCATGACCCAAGAATCATAAAAAATACTCCTCAACATGTTTCCTGACATTCCCCAAGCTCTCATAACATAAATCATGCTCGCACTCAAGTTATCCACAAAACTCAGAGACTAGCTCTATCACAATTCTCTGCCACTGTTCTGCAAATAGTCTTAACCAAAATCATTGTAACTCAAACAAATAGAAACAAAAACTCAAGAGACCTTAGGTATAATATCCAAGCTCATCCCTGTACACATCCCCATCTTCGCATACTCTAAAACATCCATACAGTGTTCGTACACTTCTATCAGTCATCTATGCACCAATAATAACCAGTCTGTCTGACACATATGTTAACATCAATGAAAAACATGAATGCAAACAACTCCAACATAAGCCAATTCTAATAGGGAAAAAATACAAATGCAGGATGTCAGTGTGACACACGTTCATCCAGTACGAACAATGCATAGTGAACCGCCTCACAATAGGTGTGGAATAATCATGCTCAAGGCCTTTCTTAGGAATGGTTTATTCAATCTAAGGACTACTTCTCCCATTATGAGGTGCATTTAACTTGTCAACCTAGGGACATATACTTGAAATGGTCAGCACGATATGTGCATTAGGTTCCTTAAGGAGTCATTCTGCTTATGTTGCAGGAAGGCAAAATGCATAAAAGAAACCTACACTAGTGCTGCAGGAAAAGAATACATTTATCTCCTTACTGAAATGAATTCTAGAAATTAAAAACTCTACTTAAACCTATACTTTCAACCTAGAACATCCATTATAACTATTCTTGCAGATGTTGCAGGAACATTCATAAGGTACAATGTTGCAGGAAGAAATTGTAACTTCTATTTGAAATGCTAGAAATGCTGAAAATGTTGGAAGGAAATCTATTCTATTCTAACCTATTCCACCTCCCAAGTGGGCCCCCTTGGTCAATTTCTACTAATCTATTAACATAGAACATAAACCAAGAATTACTTCATTGTATTTCAAAAACTTATTACATAAAAACAATACATGAAACTTGAAATAGATTGTTGTAAGATACAACAGTTTTCTTCCAAGAACTTCTTTCTCTAACTTTCCTATCTAACTTCAAACTATCGGTCCAATTCCTATATATAGAGGATCAAACACTTATTACAAAATAGAAAAGAAACTATCTTGCTGAAAACATGCCAGAGAAGAAGATGGAAATGCAACAGCCCGCGGTGTGGGTAATAAAGCTCAGGCGACTAGTTCAACATAATAAAGTGCAGAGGGAATATAGCAACACTACATCCTCGCATCCTAGAATAATGGCTCCTCCATTGTAGCAGCCGTGTTTCCTAGTGCTATGATGATCACTCCACCATAGTTGGTCCTCAATAGTCTTCCTTGAATGCTGTCAACCACTCTCTAGCCGCTTTCTCTCCTGTCAAGTTAGTTATGATGCAGAAATATTCATGCAACAAGCTTAATCAAATTAAATCCAGATATTAGAACATATATTCTGATGGTTTTATGAAATACTGCACTATATGTATAATATTAGCAAAATATGTCACAAACATCTACCCATGGTTTATTAGTTCTATCTGGACTTTATCACAAGTTTTGACTGGCTAGGCTCTCAAATGTTTTGTCAGAAACTAGAACAGAGTATTTAAAATTATACAAAATAAATGCAATAATTTGGCCTTATCATCTGCCCCTTGGTTAATCAAATGCTTATCCTCAAGCATTGCATCTTCTGGCAATTGACCTAAAGTCACCAACTTTAATTCTTCCTCACCTCTGGCTCTTGAAGGAGTAGTAGAATCCTCTTGTTCTTTCCCAAACTTCCCTTCTCTGATCCTCCTGCAGCCTGTCAAGTTTGGCAGTGTTGATGTCATACAAGGGCCAAAGGAGCATGGGCAGCTGCATTGTGAGCGGACACCAGAGCTCCTGCCTGATTTGCCTACCCAGCCCTATGTATTTTGGTGCTCGGTGTATAGTTGCTTCAAGGTTAATAGGGATGTGTGGTTTTGACCTTTTGAATGCCTTTGATAATCTGCCCCGTCTACTTCTGGCACCGGTTAAGGCTCTTTGGAAGACAAAATAAGACATGTTGTCGTATTCTGCATACACTTCTGCTCTGAGTTTAAAATTTTTATCTTTGATTTTCTTTTTAATATTCCCATGTCAGTTTGAACCAATCCCTCTGGAATACTTCTGGTTGACTGCTCTCTACTCTTAATGGTAGGGGTTCTGTTTTCTCAAGTTCTTTGTAATTCTCCAATTGTCTATCATAGTTAGCCTCATTGTGCATCCAAGACATCAGGGCCCTTAGGTGTATATACCCTATGTAAGATAGGGGGTTCTATTCAGTCTCTGTAGGGATGATGAAATTATGCACATACAACTCATAGAGTAGGTTTTGTTGCCAAGATGGAAGTGTCTGGTATAAACCATAGAATTCTTGGGCTGATTTGAACTCTGCGTTTACATCTTTGAGGGTCATCATCAACTAAAATAGAAGGAATTTTTCTTTTAGATAGATGGTATAGACCCTAGGTGGAGGTCTACAAGCAATTATCTAGTCAGTCAGCTTAAGGGCATGTTCCATTATCTGTTTCTGTCTTGCCAACTAATCTTTTAATTCTGCAATTTCTTCTCCTTGTTCTGCTATTACTTTCTGCAATTTCTTTTTCTCTTCTCCCCATAGAGTGGTTGTCAGCACATGCTTATTATATAACTAGAAGAGAAGCATTTGCAGAGTAATCAGACCATTGTTTTCATCTTGGTTATTCTTCTTCCTTTGTTCCCTCCATAATTGCTCTAAGAATTTTATTAACCAAGTTCGCTTATAGAAAACTAAAACATTTCTTGTGCAAGCTAGCTGGTGAGTTATAGGGGTTTCTTTCTCATGGGTTGGAACATCCTGATGACTAAATCCTAGGTCATTTTGACATACATTTGGCTCAGCTTCACACTCCTCATCTAGATTTTGAGGAATGTCTGGAATCTCAGACTGGCTGGGAGAATCACCCGGAACAATATGAATAGGAGTTTCCTCCTCAAATTGTTTGGGGGAAGCAGTCTGACTTTCGGTGGGCGCTTTAGGAGTCTGCCCTCTCATCCTAGAACTTCTTCTTATAAAGATTTCCTCAACCTCTATGGCCTTTTTCTTACTAACCCTTTTTGTTTCTCTGCTGTAGGAGTAGTGGCTGCAGGAATAGTGGCTGCAGGAACTGACTTCATTTTCTTCTTTCTTGGGACTTGAGGGTTTCGTGGCTCAGTTGCAGGAACTAAAGTTTCTCCTACTAACTTCCATTTTCCTTTTGTTCAGGCAACAGTAGGTATATCTCTCATGTGAGCGGGTAAAGGCACATTTTCTTGTAAATCTTTGGTTTCTGCCCCTTGGGTACTTTGCTCGGCAACTGGGTCAGGGGAAATTGCATTCTCTTGGCTAATTTGCACATTAGGGGAAATTTGAGGCTGAAGGGTTTTATGATGGACAAACTCTGCCCATGCCATAGGGGAGGCATCCCTAAGAGATTTTTCTATGAGTAATTTAATTAGGGCATGGTGAGTAACATAGTTGTCTTTCCCTTTCTGAGTTTCTTCGGCACTAATGCACGACATATTAAACAAAAATTGGGTGCATTCATTGGGATATTATGTCATACATAACTAAGCAGCCTAAAATGATGCGCATGCAAATTAGAGAATCATCCTTCGCAGGTGAAATACCTGATAATGTGCATGGCCAACTCCTGATATGGTGGAGGAATGGACATCCTTTTGCTTCCCTATTTAGTGATCTCCAATAGAGGGTCTCATGGTAGGGTGAACTGAGCCCTGGCTGACCTGGCATCATGCGCATTGGGGTAGTGTTCCCCTATTGCCAGAAAATCAGTTACTTTCATTATTCGCTCCTCTATTGCAACAACTGTCAACCCCTATACCATTGCTTGGTCTTCATCAAATGTGTTTGCAAATTATGTTGTTGCTTCCTCATCAAACTCCGTCAATTTTAAGAAATATCCTAGCCATCCGCAGGCATTAAATCTTCTTACTACCTCAACATCAAATAGTAAAATACCATGAACCACTGGTTCATGCCGCTACAATTGGCCCCCCATTTGTGCTTACCAAATTCAACCTTTGCTCTGTTCTTGATAATTACCTTCTTCTCTTTTGAATTTCAGACTACCTCTTGTAAAACCACAGACCCTCTTTCACATTCTTCTGGTATTCTTGATATGAACAATAATAATGTACTTTAATAGAATGAATCATAGATATTCATGCGAGAGCGAGAGTTATGTCATGGTTTTAATACTGGGTCACATCTAGTCTGATAGTTAGGGGTTTATTCGAAATAAAGGTATGACACTTGACACTTGTGTGATGCGGCAGCTGGAGTTTAATTAAGATAATGCTGAAGTATAGATTTGTGGATCTTAACAAGTAAATAGAAATGACATTTTAAGAATTGGCACACTTCTCTTCCCCCTATGAAATATTGACAAGTGTCCTCACTTGTCAGACTTGGCAAAAGGTACGGAACAAGATTAAGGCAGCAACGATACATTTATTGCAGTATTCGATATAACCAATGAAATATATGCGCTAAAAATGGAAATAAATTTGAAAAGCTCATACCTGTTAATTGATCATCACACGTGCTAGAAAAGATTGGTGAGAGTGGAATGAAAGCGTCGGCGGTCGGCATGCGTCAGCGCACGATCTCTTTATTGAAAGCATAGAAATATGATGATGTGGAAGGTGGGTGGATGGAAGATTAAGAAATGAAATGGGTTGAAAAAGAAGAATGTAGAGAGTGAATGGAGAATTTGAACTTTATGTAAACATAAATTTTTTATTATGGTCATGCTTCGAAGAAATTCTTATTGAAGAGTTGCAGGAAGAAGGTTGACACCCTCTGCTGCAGGAAGTGTTACCTGTTGATCCTTTAAAACTGACTGGTTGAATTGCTGCAGGAAGCCTTCTTTCATCTGTGGTTGGTGATACAATTTTAGCCTATGTCCATTGACTAGTAGCTAGAAGTGTACAGGGTCAATTGTGGTCAATTGGACTGCTCCATTTGTAAATACATGGCTTATTTCATATGGACCCAGCCATCATGTCTGCAACTTGCCTGGTATCTCTTGGAATCTGGAATCATATAACAATGCCCAATCTCCAACTTTGAACTACTTACTCTTAATATGGTTATCATGCCACTATTTTCTTTGCTTTTGGACAATTTCTGTGAGCTACAGGGCAGACTTGCACATTTCATCCAAATAATTGAGATGCAACAAGTGTTCTCTCTATGTTGCAGGAAGATCAATATTTAACTCGAGCGATGTTCTTAATGTTTTGTGTTCAAATTCAATCGGTAGCATTACTATTTTACCATATAACAGTTCAAATGGAGTGAACCCTGTACTGGTCTTCCATGTTGTTCTATATGCCCAGACGGCTTCTGATAGTCTGTTGCTCCAATCTCGGCGATGCAAATGAACTATCTTTGTTAAGATTGCTTCTATTTCCCAATTTGTTACTGCTGCTTGTCCATTGGCTTTGGGGTGATAGGGGATTGATTTTCGATGTCTGATATTATATTCCTTCATGAGCTCTGTTATCAGATAGGAAGTGAATTGGGTACCTTGATTAGTAACAAGTTCTCTTGGCACACCATATCTAGTGAAAATTTCTTCATATAGAAATTCAACAACTTTATGATCTCTGGCATGCTTCATTGCTCTGACTTCGACCCATTTGGTCAGGTAATCTATGCACACTAGAATGTATGACTTCCCATTGGATGGCAGGTCTATTGGGCCAATAAAGTCCATGCCCCATTTACCAAATGGTGTTACCACCACCTGTGGGTTTAAGGGCATTTCATCTGATCTTGTTGGTCGGCCCATTCTTTGACATTTGTCACACTTCCTTGTATAACTTGCTACATCTTTGTGAAGTGTAGGCCAGTAGTAGCCAGTTGTTAAAATCTTTTGTGTTGTTCTTTTGGTTGCAAAGTGCCCTCCACATGGTTCATTATGACATGCATGAAGAATGTCATATGTCTCATCTTCTCTCACACATCTCCTCATGACTTGGTCAGGTCCAGTGTAAAATAATGTGCTATCAACCCAAGAGAAATGGAAGATTTTCTCTACAAGCAGCTTCTTATCCTTATAAGAGAAATGTGTTGGCATTTTGTTAGATGCTAGGTAATTAGCTATATTATCATACCATGGATTCTGGACAGCAATATGAAATAAATGTTCATCTGGAAATGCATCATCTATCAAAGTGGTATCTTCTTTAGTATGATGAATTCTGGATAGATTATCAGCTACCACATTTGCTTTCCCTGGCTTGTCAATGATTGTTATATAAATTCTTGCAAAAGGAGCCATCTTGCTAACCTGCCTGTGATGGCAGGTTTGTTCATGAGATACTTAATTACTGCATGGTCAATATGAACAAAGATAGGATAAGTAGTCACATAATGGCAGAATTTGTTCAGAGCATAAACTACTGCTAGCAATTCTTTTTCAGTCACTATATAGTTTAACTCTGGTCCATGTAGACTCTTATTGATATAATAGATTGCATTTTCAAGGTTTTTAGAATTTTGTCCTAAGATAGCACCTACGACATAGTCTAAAGCATCTGTATGTATGTGAAATGGCAAAGTCTAGTCAGGACCCCTAAGTACTGGTGCAGTTTTCAAAAGTGACTTTAGCTGCAGGAAGGATTCATCACATTCTTTTGTCCAAGCAAATTTAGCTTCTTTGGTAAGTAAGTTGTACAGAGGACTAGTTATTTGACTAAAGTTCTGGATAAACCTCCTATAATAGCCAACGTGACCTAAGAAAGATCTGACATCTTTTTACTTAGTAGGAATAGGGAGTGTGAGAATTACCTTTATCTTCGCAGGGTCTACCTAGATTCTAGCTTCGGAGATAAAATGTCCCAACACCACTCCTTCCTGCATCATCAGAAATCACTTTTCACTGTTGAGTGACAGGTTATGTTCCTCACATCTGATTAGTACTTTCTCCAAGTTCTTCAGAGCTTCCTCAAATGTGACACTGAATGTAGTGAAGTCGTCCATGTAGATTTCCATGCAATCATGTGATATATCAACAAAGATGCTGATCACAACTCTCTGAAAGGTAGCAGGTGCATTGCATAATCCAAATGGTAATACTGAATAGGCATATGTGCCCCAAGGGAATGTGAATGTGGTATTTTCCTGATCTTTAGGGGTAATGCTTATCTGATTGTATCCACTGTATCCATCCAGAAAGGAAAAATATTTCTTTCCAGCCAAATTATCCAAGACTTGGTCAATAAAAGGTAAAGGAAAGTGGTCCTTCTTTGTAGCATTATTTAATTCCCTATAATCCACACATATCTTCCACTTACCTCCTTTCTTAGGTATAATAACCAATGGTGATACCCACTTGCTATCAGAGATTGGATAGATGAATCCAGCATCCAACAACTTCTGCAACTCAGTTTTAACTATTTCTCTTAGCGCTAGATTTATTCTCCTCTGTGGTTGACGAAGTGGCAAGCTTCCATCATAGATGTAGATTTTGTGGGTGCAAAGTTTAGGGTTTAGTCCCTCCATATCCCCATAATCCCATGCAAAGGATTTTTCATGCTGACTGAGGAGCTTGGTTAACAATGCCAACAGTGATTGGGACAACTTGTTGTTTACATGCAGGTTACGACCAGAGGAAAGTTCCACTGTTGTTGTTAGCTCTGCCATTAACACTTTGGGCACTGGACTTCTTGCTATTTCACTTGTCAATAATTGATCAATCATTTTAGGGGTTGTTGGAGATATACAGTCCTCATAGGTACATAGTTGTAAAATAGAACTTTCTGAAACATCTTTAGCCACAATACATTCATTGGTAAGAATGTTTTGTATCACATCATCTTCCTCTTGCATATTTAGAAAAGATTTCCTATGCAACATCATGAGCTGGGCTACTGAATTCAACTCTTCCTCCTCATCTCCTAAGTCTGGCCAAATAGGTTCTCCCAAGTCTGGCTAGGGTTGGGCAGGAGGATATAGGGCTAGCTTCCTTATGGCTTGACCATTTGAAATTGTCATACTGCCTAATCTGAAATTAATTTTGGCATTAGTGGTGGCTAACCAGGGTCTTCCCAAGATTACAGGATAGCCAACAAAGTTTACTTTAGGTGATAGGATAAGAAAATCAGCAGGATACTCCCATGAATCTAAGGGTACTATCACATCTTCTATGAGACCCTCTGGAGTAACAGTTGAACTATCAGCAAGTTGTAACATTGTGGCTATTGTTCTTAAGCCTTCTATGCTTAGCCTATGCATTGTATCTTTAGTCGTCACATTTATTGCTGCTCCCAAATCAACTAGAGAATTTTTCACAGTCTGTCCATTTATTATCAGGTCGACTACTTGACTGCCAGGATCTGAATACTTTGGTATTACCACCTTTCCTAACATGATAACTGCTAATTTCCCTACAACATATACTGTTTGAGGGTCTTTCTTCTTTTATCCTGTCTTTTTAAGGCATGCTTCCTTAATAGCCTTTCCATAAAGAGGTATATCTTTGATAGCTTGGAACAGAGGGATTTGAATGTTCATATTTTTCAACTGCTCAATAATATCAAATGTTTCTTCCTCTTAGGGTATAGGTTTTTCTTTGTTTAGCCTATGTGGAAAGGGTGGATTTGAAGTGTGGACAGTAGTTCTACTGGGTATATCAGTCGGTTGGCTGGTATTTGGCAGTGTGGCTTCTGGAAGTAGTGTTGCATGAGTGTCTGCAACTTTCATGATAATAGGATATTTAGGTGTAGGCAGTGTGGTACCGGACCTCAAATGGATATCAGCTATCTCTAATGAATAATTAGGGCACTGCTGAGTGTTAGTAGTGTACGTTTGCTGTTGCTGCTGTTTGTTGTTTGGATTTGGCTGTGGTTGAGCAGGCAATTGGGTTGGTTTTGGATTAGCATTAGTTGCTGCAGGAGGTGGCATTATTGCAGGTGGTTGCACTGGAGGTGGTAATTATGGACGGCTAGAATTTTGGTTAGGCCACTATGGAGGCCCCCTCCATTGATTAGTTTGCTACCAATTTCCTTGCGGTGGTTGCCATTAATTCTGTTGATTTGGCCATTGGTTATTTTGTTGATTTGGCCACTGATTATTTTGCGGGTTTTGCCATTGGTTATTCTGCTGGTTTGGCCACTGGTTATTCTGCTGGTTTGGCCACTGAGGTTGAGAGTACTGAGAAGTGTCCTGATAATTTTGGTTTTGCCATTGATTATTGTTAAAATTTGAAAATTGTAGAGGATCTTGTGGCATACCTTGTCGTGAAGCCCATGGTTGACGTTGAGCAACAGAGAACACTTGGTCATTGTCTCCTTCTATCTTCATGTAGTCAGTTGGCAAATGTTGATTTTTCAGGTTTGCTACCATCTTACATCCGCAGTCTTTCTTTTGTTTGCGGCAGTGTGGATAGTACTCAGCCAATTGTGATTCAGCTTCTGCATGCTTCTTCTTGGAAGTCATTGTGTCAAGATGTGTAGCTACATCATTTATAATATCTTGCTTGAAATCCATGAGAAAATTAGATATCTCTAGCTTTGAAATGCCCGAACCAATCCCTTTTGTGACTATGGGACGGTATCCTCTGCCTTTCTTCATAGTTGACCTTGAGTAGTTGAGACAAATTTTCTTGAGGTCATCCCAAGAGGATTGGGATATGTCTCCACCAGCCATCAAGTCTAATGCTTCCAGACAGTTGTCATTTAACCCTCTCAAGAAGACTAGTTTTTGTGAATCCTCTGCCAGTACATGCTAGGGATTCTTCTGCATTGTGTACAAAAAATGTGAAACATAATCCTCCAATGTTTCATCTTCCTTTTGAGACATCCTAAAGATAT
>MU227031.1:598114-681596 GCA_018584345.1 Thuja plicata
ATTGGTTGCAAAGGGGTATTCACAGGTGGAGGGAATTGATTATGGTGAAATATTCTCTCCTGTTGCAAAGCTTACATCCATTAGATTTATGTTATCTCTAGCAGCATCATATGATTTAGAGGTAGAACAGATGGATGTGAAGACAACTTTCCTTCATGTTGATTTGGAGGAAGAGATCTATATGTCATAGCCTGAGAACTATATTCAGAAAGGTAAAGAGTGTTTGGTTTGCAAATTAAAGAAGTCTCTGTATGGTTTGAAACAATCTCCTAGGATGTGGTACCTTAAATTTAATGCCTTTGTGTTGTCGATTGGTTTTCTGAGATCGAAATCAAATCATTGTGTTTATTTAGAAGTTGACAATGATCACCTTCTTATTATTGCATTATATGTTGATGATATGTTGTTGATTGGGAAGGGTATGGGTATGATTTCTGATTTGAAGTCTCAGTTGTCAGCACAGTTTGAGATGAAAGATCTAGGGGTAGATAGGTATATTTTGGGTAAGGAAATCAACAGAGATAGGTCTAACAGAAAACTTTGGTTGAGTCAGATTAAGTATGTGAAGTCTGTGTTGGATAGGTTTAGCATGGAAAATTGCAGACCATTGTGTGTTCCTGTTTCTATGGGAACAAAGTTATCTGTGGATGATTGTCCAAAATCTCCTAGTGAGGTGGAGGACATGAGAAAAGTACCTTATGTGAGTGCAGTTGGTAGCCTTATGTATGCTATGGTCTGTACTAGACCAAACATTGCCCAAGTAGTGGGAGTCCTGAGTCAGTTTATGGCTAAACCTGGATGGGTACATTGGGATGCAGTTAAGAGAGTGTTCAAATATTTGAAGGGTACATCAGAGTATTCCATATTCTATCATGGAAACTCTTCTAGAGCTTCGCATTCAGTTTGTATTCTTGGATTTGTGGATTCAGATTGGGCAGGTGACATTGAAAGCAGGAGATCCACCAGTGCCTATGTGTTCACTATGTTTGGTGGTGCCATCAATTGGATGAGTAAGCGATAACCTATAGTTGCTTTGTCCATGATAGAAGCAGAGTACATGGTAGCTACTCATGCTTGTAAGGAAGCCATTTGGCTTAGGAGACTGTGTTCGAATGTTGGTGTTGATGCAGGGCAGATTAAAATTTGTTGTGACAGTTAGAGTGCTATTTTCCTTGCGAAGAATCCAAATTTCATGCCAGAACGAAGCACATTGATGTGCAGGTTTACTTTGTGAGAGATATGGTAGAGGATGGAAAGGTAAGTTTGGAGAAGGTAGATACAATAAAGAATATTGCGGATGCATTGACAAAACCTATGGGCACAATGAAGTTCAGATGGTGTTCGGAGTCTATGGGCCTCTCGGCCTATAGCAATTAAATCTTGTTATTTCCTTTGGCTCTTACAAGGTGTTCGACAAGTGGGAGAATGTTAGGAATAAGGTGTCTCAACCTTGTATATTTTCTTACATTTGATATTTTCCAAATGTCGACACTTTGGACAATGTGTAAGGTAATTATGACTGAAACAGTTATGACGGGTTCCTATGATGGTCATTAATATTTGTAAGAGCTAATTGTGGAAGATTCGATGATGGGTGAAGACATGCAAGACATGTGGCAACTGATCATATTGAGTACTGTACACTCTTCTGCAACCGTGGGTTCAGGGCATCGCCCAGAATTTTTTTTTCGGGTTCCTATTTTCTCGGAGAATGGTAAAACCATAATATGACTATCTTTGGAAGTTGCCCTAAAAAGGGAAGCGCATGATATAAGAATTTTTTAGGTATTGCGAATCTAAGTGAGAAGTTAGTGTATTGTTGGAACGTTTTTATGCTGCCAAATTTGTCTTCAAGTGTCGATTATATCCTGAAAGAACTTGCATTGTAAGTGTATTGTAAACAGTAATAGTTTTGATCAATATGTTGTGCAGGTTTTGGAGTGCTGGGGTTTTTTACTGAAAAGTTTTCCCTAGGGTAAATCATTGTGTCATCCTCATTTTTTATGTATGCATGTTATTGTATTATCATTCTGTAATTGCTAAGGGTTAAATCTGAATTTGCACGATCCTCTTCTCGAGAGTTTAACGTAGGGAACTATTTTTTGCACACTTAGTTTCCTTTCAAAATGTTGGGCGACTATTTGGAGACTTGCCTTAGTCAAGTCCTTACTTTTATGTTTGCACCACAACAACCAAATAGACAAGATACTAGTGATAGATAACCACAAAGATAAATATATGAGATGATAATTATAGTGTTATTGCAAGATTAAGGTGAAGAAATATGATATTCTTGAAAAAACATAAAAGGAAATAGTATGAGTGACTCCCCTTCAATGCCATTAAGCTAAATCTTGATAGAGGGAAGGAAAGATGATGGAGACAGTGAAGTTACAAAGTTGTTAAAGCCAATGTGTAGTATAAAAGTTGTCCAAGCACACAGATGACCTCAAGAATATGGTTGAGAAGTTGTAGAATGAGATCTTAAGCATGATAGCAAGACCAATAAAATTTCTAAAAGACTAAATAAAGGAAAAATAATGGATTGTTAAGCTATTGGATTGATTCTCGACATAGGTGGGCAATGGTAGGAGGCATGAAATTGTAGGGGTGGTTGTTGTAACATCTCAACAACTCATTGCACGTCTACAACTTTATGGGATGAATACACACCACACAAACATCTCCGTGGCATGCACACACCATGTGCTTACCAAGCTGTGTGGCCAAGAATCTGAATGGAAAAGGACAAAGTGAAATGGAGGGATGTGGAAGCTTGCGTGGCAATTTGTCTTTCAACTATGGTAGAGCATTACATAATGGTAATTTTCACAAGGGCAAAAATTTACGACATTGCAATTATAAATGTGAGCATTTTCAACTCTCCACCATTTTATATTTTAATTATTTTTATAGTACACTACACACATTGAAGTATTTTTAATGTGGATGTCTTTCAATTGTAGATTATTTGATTAATTAGTGAACTTTATCTTTCTCTTTAACATTAAGATATTTAACAAAATCAGTCTCTAACATTTTGAGTACTCCACAGCTGCGTATAACATATCGTAAATTATACTTTAATGAAGATCTCTATAATTAGATTTATTTCATATGAATAATCTAAGTTTTGTTATATCGCCATTTAGTTTTTCCATTTGGATTTTGTGGGTACAATTGTTAATACCATGATTAGTGCTACTATGAATGTTGTGCAAAAATTATAGCTTACATATCAAAATTTTGTTCCAAATTGATATCTACTCACAATATGTGTTTCCATAGTTCATAGAATACAATTTTGACAATATGAAAGTAAAATTTAGGGTACAAGACTTTAAAGTAGTATGTTGTCAATGCCATTCTTTTTGAGAATGAATTTGGTTTAAGATTCTTGTATACTTTTGCAATCCTCTTGGGTTAATTTTATTTTAAAATTTCATTTTTTTTAAAAGGAAGGGGTGAAAATTTATTCAAAATAAAGAAAGAGATACATCAAAGAGCATATCAAAACATATATTTATCCTCCATAATTAACTTCTCCAAAATCTTGCAATAATCTGGATGTAGAACCCCCTGACCCCTGACATCCTCGCCATCAGTATGCTCAAAGGCCCATTTAGCTAAATAATCTACTACTTTGTTACATTCCCTTGGAATATGAAGAAAAGAGACATAATCCAAGAAGCTACAAAGATCCAAAATATGAGTAACCACTGAAGAAATTTACCAATTAGTTCCATCCAACGTTTTCTCATTCAACAACTCCACAATAATCTGAGAATCTGACTCACAAAAAAATATCCTCCAACAAAAACCATGTAGTTATCACTACCTCTCCCAATGCCCCCAATCCTTTTCTGTCCAGAATTTCCATGGGAAGAACCATCTGTGTTCACTTTTAACACTCACTCAAGAGGAGGAAACCATTTCCCTTCTCGATGAATCTTTTGTTTGACATGCCAAGGTCTTTTGTCAACCTTTAAATCCCCACTACTTTTCCCCAAATGGAAATTATTAATAATATCATTATGACCAGGATCAATCATCAGAGAAAGGTAACACTTTACAAAGATAGTTTCCCTAAGGATGTTAACAATTTTCCTCTACACTCGAGTGTCTGCCAAATTTTTGTCCTAAAATATCCTATGATTCCTTTCCATCCAAATATTCTAAAGAATGTGAGTATGAAAAATAACCCAAGCAACTTGTATAAAAAGAATTTTTAGTCGGAGGTCTTCCCATACTTGACCAAAACTCTACAAAAGAGGTAAGTTGAATACAAGAGTGATGCCATGCCTCCCACCATCAATGCATAATCACTCTATAATACTGACATTGAAAGACAATATGAGAAGTTCTCTCTTCATATTTATAACAAAGGACATAAATGGAAGGACCATGAAAACCCCTCTTATATAGATTATGCCAGGTGAGACACCTATCTTGAGCCAATAACCATAAGGAAAAAATACATTTTGGCCAAGAGAATTTATTCCAAACCATCTTTGACCAAGGTATACCATTCTGTCCATGGAGTTTCCTATCCATATCCAGATAGCCTTAAGCAAAGAGAATTTTCCTTTAGGATTCAAACCCTATGCTAAAATATCCCTTCCTTTAAGATAACTCCAAAGCCTACTAGCAAGGATCATAACCATCTCCTAGCGACCTTCCACATTACCCTCACCAAGCCACTCTTGAGGATTCTTCCAACAAGCTAACTCCTACTTAATCGTATTTTTAATGGTCTTATAATCTTCCACCTTTTCTAGCCAGCTTCAAACAAATTATTACAAAGAGGTCGAAGATGAGGAAATTACTATAAAAAAGGGGGTGACCATCCCAAGAATCCAACCAAAAAAGAGCATTAGAGCCCTTATGGAAAATCCAAAATAGACCTTCCTTAATAATGTTTTCTCCTTTCTTGAGAGTATTCCAAATCATAAAATTCCTTCCTATCAAATCATACCTAGGCATATTTGTGCAATCCATTCCTTGAAGATATTTATGAGTAAGAATTCTAGCCCAATCTTGATCCTTACAAGTACACCACTGCCAATATAGCTTTGTAGCTAAACTCTGACCAATCGTACCCACCCTTTAAAGACTGAGACCACCCTCCTCCTTTGGCTTGCACACTAAATCCCATTTAACTAGGCTCCACTTCGGGGAATAAAGATTACCAGACCATAAAAACTAGTGAGAGAGTGCATTAAACTCCTTAATAAAGCTAGCGAGAGTAACATGCACAACAAATCTATAAATAGGCAGAAATTGAACCACAAACTTTAGTAAAGTCACCCGGGTTACCGAAGAAAGCCATCTACAAGTCCAAAGGATAACCTTCCTATGAAACTTATCTAAGATCCCATGCCATAACTCCCTTCTTTGTGATCCAACAGTAATGAGAATCACAAGCTAAACAAAATGAAGAGATCCAATCTGAAATCTAAGAATCCTAGCAATCATGTTCTTGATAAGAAGGGCCACATTAAAGAAAAAAGATAGAAGATTTATCCTCATTAATTTTTTTCCCAGAAGAAGCTAGGTAAGTGTCCAAGTCTTTTTTATTTTTTACAACTTCATTGATCTTAGCCACTCCCAATAAGGCATTATCATCTACAAACTAGAGATGTGAATAGGAAGGCATTGAAGTACTCTAGTTTCATTGTTGAATCAATCCTTGCCTCATACAAGACTTCATAAATTTGCCTATCCCTTCAACCATAATAATGAACAAATAAGAGAAAAGGGATCCCATTGTCGAAGACCAAGAGAGCACTAAACAATTATGACAGTTTCTCATTGATAAGATCTGAGAAGGATGATAAAATAACACAATTGAAGACTTAGTCTAGTTTCATGAACAGTACCTTCTCTTTCGAGTTTTCAATCGATTGAATAACCTTTGTAGCAATCACAATCCCATCAAGTATCTACTTACCCTCAACAAAACCTCCATGCTCCTTAGAGATAATAGGCTTGAGACACACCTTGAGTCTTTCTGCAATTAGTTTAGTAACAATTTATAGGCCACATTATACAAACTAATTGATCTAAATTGGTCCAAACTCTTTGCATATTCCTTTTTGGGGATAAGAGTCATAAATGTGGAATTCAGGGCTCTCAATGTTTGTTTATTTCTATGAAATTCCCGAACCATCTCTAGAAGGTCAACTTTGATAATCTCGTAGAATTACTGATTGAATTCAATAGGGAAGCCATCAGAGCTTGGGGCTTTACCTTTTTTCATGTGGAACACTATATCCTCTAATTCCTGCATCAAAATGAGCCTTATGAAAACTTCATTCATCTAGTTGGAAACCAATGTGGGAATGCAGGCCGAGATAACTCTTTCTTCACCTCTCATTGTGTAGAGTCTTTAGCGAACAAAGCAGATAAATACCTAGAGGCCTCCTTGGAAATATCTCCCAAAGAAGGCAAAAGGACGCCTTTCGAAGAGATAAGAGAATAAATTAAATTAACATTCCTTCCTACCTTGAAAGGGTTGTGGAAAAAGGCAGTATACTTGTCCCCCTCCTAAATTCAATCAATACGATACCTTTGTTTCCAAAAAATTATCCTTGTGTAGGTCCCATTCCTCCAACTCCTTAACAAATCAATTATCTTCTTTGCTCAAATCCGTAGTCATTCCTTGATCCTGAATCAACCGAGTAATAGAATCTAGTCGAGATTGTACTACTAACCTATTGTAATAGAGATTTCCAAAACATTGTTTGTTCCACCTTTTGAGCTTGTACTTCACATATTGTAATATTTTAAAAAAGAGAAAATATATCACTGCCATTATCAGGTTCCCCTTCCTACCACCAATCAACCATCGGGTTCTAGTGGCAGGTTTCCCTTCCCGCCATCAATTAACCATCAGGTTCTAGTGAGAAGGATCCTGTAATCACATAAGTTGGAATTTGGAAGAGTGATTTTTTGAGACTTTAAAGGAGACAACTGAGAGCTTAATCGACCAGTGATTAGAACCCCTCCAATCTAGGATCTTAGAGTTGATATTCCACCTATCTCCCATATTGTAGCATGAAATAAGAAATCTATCAAGTCTCTAAAAATAGCCTCCCCTCCAGTTCTCCTATTATTCCAAGTAAATATGCCATTATTTAAATTCACATCAATTTAGTTAAGAAATTGATATTTTCATGGAAGAAATTAGTAGACTGGTCTAAGTGGGCTAATCCTCCTTTTTTCTCCTCCAAACGAGAAATTGAATTGAAGTCACCAGCCATAATCCATGGAAGAAGAAGCATAAAGGAACACACATATCTAATGTGATTCCAAAGTTGTGCCTCACCCAGGAGATCAGTAAGGGCACATACATTTGTGAATAGGCAAGTTTCTCTAGATTCCAAACTAGAAGCAATCACATAAATGGAAGAGCGATTTGAGATCCACCATAAATGAATAATCTTCTTTGGGTTCCAAAAACATGCAATACCCCCTAAATTTCCTTGAGCACCTACACACGGGAACATACCACGAGACCAAATTCTAGAAGCTTTATTGAGCAAACCATCTATTGTCAACTTAGATTCTTGAATAAAAACAATATTTGGAGAATGAGAGTCAATTAACTGACGAATAGCCTTTTTTCCAGGGATGCTATTCATACCCCTCACATTCCATGATATAAAAATCATTTATGGGTTTGGGATAAATGGGAGTTAATAGTCTTCACTGACCTAGATTCTACCAAAGTCTCTCCAATTCACTTCACTTTAACTTGATTTGGCTTATGACCTACTTTTGTTATCTTCTTCAAAGAACCCTTCTTGAGAGGTTTTTAATGAAAACCCAAAGCTTGAGATAACCAACTTCTTTTTCTCGGATCCAAACTCTCTTTCATAGGAGATAGAAGCAGAACCTCTGCAACCTCCACCTTCTGCCTAACAAGGCCCTCACTAGGAACAAGAACCTCATGAGTCCATTTGCACCCCTTGCAATTCAAACAAATCTATATTCCTATGCTTATTCTCACCATATTCGGTCAGATCTATATCCAAAGGTTTAACAACAAAGAGCATCTCAATAGGAATTCCGTCATCCTGGACTAGATCTTCCAAGGCCTCTAATCGATTAAAGTTCTCCTCATATTGTGTACCCTTCATTATTCTCTTCTGTCCTCTCCCCTTATTCCAAGGTCCGACAAGAATAAAACCTTCTTTGTCTGTATCTCCTTCCACCATAGGAGCCTTGCCCTTATCATTCTTGGGGCCATAATATGAAGGAGCACTAGGGACAACTATAGATGGACTAAACCGAGGACACTTCCTTTATAGATGACCATATTCATGGAAAATACAACATCTAAATGGAAGTGTCTCATAATCAAGCTGTTTAATCCAAGAAGAGGATCCAAGACAAATCTCAACAGAATCCGGTAATGGGTTATTTAAATCAATCTCAACACACATGCGAGCATAAGAAATTACCTTTTTAACTTGAGTTTAAGTAGTAGAGCCCACCGATTTGCCAAGAAGGAGAGCAATTGAATGAAGGATATCATCCCTCCAAAATTCAAGTGAGAGTCTAAGAAGACAAATCCACAAAGGAACTTTCAAAGGTAACTCCTCAGCTGAATTAAATCCAACATGTGATGGTTTGATGAAGAGCCCAACTTTATTGAAGAAATAAGGGCCTCCCTTGAAAAGGTTTTGTTTCTATTAGCCATGCATGTAAAAACCACCATGAAATAATTGTTTGCAGCTAACATAATATCCATATCCCCTTTTGGGTTCCAAACTCAGCGCACCCATGACTCTAGAACCGACATAGAAAGTCTCAACCCCATAAACTTGCAAATAAGAGCATGATTAGTCAAGTAGTTAACATTTTCTAAGACCAATTTTGGTTGGATAACTAGGGTAGGTCTATCTTGACTCCTCTATAAACATCCATTAACTTTCTTAACCTTGGGACCCTGTGTCCATAAAAGAGCCACCCCCTGATGAAAACTTACTCAAATGCCCTATTGCCTCTACATACAAGGATGAATTTAACTCTATAGAACCCATACTGCCAAAAACCAAAGGCTTCAAAGAAGCTCCACTCTCCTCCATAAACAAATTTAACCATAAGGGCATGTAGTGAAAACACCCTTTGCAACAAAATAAGTCATAGTCGCCACACAACATAACTAAAAAATAAAATAGAGAAAGGATCTTGAAACACAACCAGGAGGCAGAGTAATTTGCATCGACCACTCCCCACCCAAACACTGCCGCCATAACACCACTCTCGCTAAGAAAGACAACAAAAATCCCAAACCTGCAGATCAACATCTGAAATAACCAACCACTACACAAGAAAACAATTTTCAAGAGGAATTCGTAGCTAGGGCACAACTTTAGCCTGCGAACGTAGAACACCGAACGAACTCCATCGCCAACTTCAACCCCTTTTAAAATTTCATTACTATTATAGTATCTAATCCATTTATCTATTGATGTGGTATTCTATAATTTTGATGGATTCAAATATGCGCTGTGATAATAATCCCCATCAAAACGAGCTAAGAGATAGTAGCTTGCATATTTTTATATGACATTTTCTCCCACATGAATAACAACACACATAAATTATTAAACAACCATATCATGTTTATTTAATTGATAAATATAAAGATGTTCCCACATAATGATTGAAATTGAGAGTAATATACATTAAGATCCAAATTGATTTATGAGAATGAAAAACACAATAGAAATAAAGAATAAGAAGTTTAAATACAACTACAATATAATGAATTCCTAAAATTAAAATTAAAAATAATTCTTATAAAAATAAATTTATATATAATTCATTAAATGAAACAACTTTTGAATTAAAAAAATGATCATTTTCTAAATAAATATATTTGGCCAAAAATATAAATATACGCTTATATCTATATATTGATAGGTTTCCACCACAATAAATAAATGTATTTTAAAAATATTTATAATAATATAATACTGCATATTATGAAAATCAATACAAATTTAATTAAATAACTGCATAAAATCATTTTTCAGAAACATTGGATCTCTTAAAAAAAAACAAAAGGAATACAAAGAAATAAAAAAAACAACAAACAAAATATAAAGGAAAACTATAACCTGTATAATTGTTCGAATGGAGACTACCTTGGAAGTTCAAATTTTTTTTATTTCTGTTGGATAATATAAGCAAACTCATGCCAATACTTCCTTACGACAGAAAAGACGATTTTATCACAATGCAAATGAAATACACTGAAACGATGTCGGAATGAAAAGAGAATGGCCTTGAATTTGCTCGGAGATTCTCTAACAGTTAAACAGGGCCTCACACATGCCTCTTCTACCTCAGTTTTTGGATTTGTTAGCTTAGCAGGCGGTCGCATGAGCTCTCTGATGTGCCCATCTCAGCCGAAGGGACACTCTTATAAAATTGATGAGTTTAAATGGCAATGCACCAAGCAACATTTGAAGCAGAGAATAAGCTGTGTTGTCACAGAGAGTGTAGTGGAGGAGAAGAAGACTCTAGAGACCTCCTTTGGGCCAAGGTCACGCCGGCTTATATTGCTGCGTCATGCCAAAAGCTCGTGGGAAGATCCTTCGTTGAGAGGTAAACTCTCTTTTTGTTTAATATTATTTGATTATTCGATTATTCAAAAAAATATTTGGAGTTATTCTTCCTGCCAGCATTTTTAATTTAAATTTTTGATTTTATAATTTGGCGAGGTTATGAACCGCCATTAACACACCGTGGGCTCAGCCTGCACCTCATTCCTGAAATTTTGTGAACTTCGCTTAATTTCTATTGTACACCATGATTATGTACCTTATTATTATTACACCAGAATCTCATCCTTTTTGTACCGAGTTACCTGCCGTGGATTGGCAAGGTTTCATTTATTCTTGAGCTTGGTCATAGCATCAAAACACATGGTAGAAATTTGAACAATATATAAGATAAGTGGAGAGAAGTGAATCAAACAATATATAACGGGAATGGAGGGAAATTCCTTGTGGGCTTCGACAGTTCAGGTCTTATATACCAATTTTGCATCTTGCTTGGATGTGACCTGATAATTTACTTTTCTCTTTTACTAGAGTTGTGGAATGACCATCTGGTTTGATTGTGGTCTAATATATATATGTATATATATATTTTGAAGCAACCTAAAGATGGGTAAATGCTTTGACCGGGAGCTATGAACCGACGAGGCCACAAATGGGGGACCTCATCTCCAATGGGATTTAAACCTTGATGGCAAGAACAACAACACATCAACTTAACCATCACAACATGCCACTGTTGGTAATTGTGACCTAATATTACTGTTCCGTATTAGTAGAGTTTAGCCTTATCGTGAAAAATGAGATTTGGATCTGGTTCATGCTCTTACTATCATCATCATGTTTATGAATAGGTTAAATACGAGATTTTATTGGAACCCTCACCCATATTTAGAGGAAGTAAACATGACATTACATTGCATAATAAGACTAGAATGCATAACATAGTACAAAAACACAATTCAACCCTGGAGTCTACTACATAGAGTAAAATGTACACTAGAGTTCGTAAAGAGAAGGGTGATTATGTATGTTCCCCCCCTCCATAATCCGGTACTCCAGATAGCATTGCGTCACTCTAAATCTGCCAGCAGACTGCACAACCTGAAACCACCACCACAAGCCTGCCGCTGCCACACTAGACCATCTTGCCAATGCTGTCTGGAGTCAATCCAGACTTCACCTAGCTGTTATCACCACCAACCCAGATCAGGATATTCCCTATAGCTCATCCGAAAAGTTTTCCCATGGTTGTAGATAAATTTAGTTATGTTTGTGGTGTCTTCAACGAGTGGGATGCCTCTCCTGAATAAATCTTTCTGTGGGGACATATGCTGCTGCATTGTTTGTGATAATTTGGATGTATTGTCTACCCCAACCTCTTGGATCATCCCCTCCAACAGATTGCACTCACAAGAAACTCACAAGTTTCCTGCCCTGACCTGGTTCATGAGTCTTTGGCAAGTTACTTGCTGGGCAGAGAAGTTTGCGAGTTCTTGTGAGTTAGGCAAGAACTTGCCAAGTTTATACGCTCTGAATATAATTGTCAACTGAGGTAGTGTGAGTTATTTGATGCTTGTAAGCAGTTGAACCCATCAGTTGAGGCCTAATTGACAATCATTTTTCCTTCAAATAGTACTTCTACAGTGAAGGATGTTGATTGACAAAATGCTTTCCTTACACTGCTTGTGTTGTAGTTTTGTAAATGAACACTAGCTTTGGATTACAGTGTCAATTATTACATTCTAGTGCAACCATTCTTGTTACAATTGCTATTTTTATCTCATACTACAAAATACCGCACTGGTAGTGTAGTTTCAGTAGATACCATATTTCTTTATCTGAAGGAAAAAATATATATCGTAAAGCTATCACATGTTATTGAGAAATATTTATATATATCGACGTTGAGAATATCGTATTTCACCTAGATAGGCTTTTCTCACAATAGACCATTTGGTCAAAGTGTCATTGCAAAATCAACTTTAAATTTTTTTAGGAATAAGGAGTTTTTCAAGAATAGTTTTTTATAGACACATGGTCACTCGAAAAATGCACTAATTCAATTTAAATTTTACAGATACACTTACAGAAAAATTCAGTACTTCCAATACAACATACTAGCCTTCCTATACCCTCCAATAAAGCTCTTTTGATGTTTCTATTAAGTTTTAGAACAGCTTGAAGAACCTAATTTCTCAGATGTTGGTGGACAATATTCAGTTTGACAATTACAACAGAGCTACATCCATATCTTTTAGTACGAGTCAAGTAAGTCTAGTATCCATCTTTATGTTCCACAGATGTTTTATCACATTTTTTTGATTGAGCCATTTGAGTGTACACTTGAATTTGATGCCTCATTTCACTTGATTTTTGCATTCTTGAACTTGGAGCTCTTTATTAGTATGATCAAAAGGCTATCCTTAATTGATTCCATAAGATCTACCAAATGCACAAGGACAGTCAAGTGTAGAAATAATAAATTAAGTTCTTCTAGATGCATGCGATTCCCATTATACCAACACTTAAATAAGTAATTTTGCATAAGTCATAGACCCTTGTTATTGTTTTTGAAGCCAAGGCAGTTGATGCTTACATGATCCCTCCCTAAGCAGTGAAATCTCTTGTTGAAGTGCCTTTCTTTGCTCTAGTGCTTGGCTTCCATGATTTCTATTAACCAATTTGAGCTCAAGACATGCACTTTTGAGTTTGCCTCAGGCACTTAAATAGGGAGGATGTCCAACAACTTATCACTTAGAGGTTGTCATCACTTAAGTCATGGCTCTACGATATATTAATATGTCCTATGAATAGGAGTAGGACATGACTTCTTTGTTGTGCAGATTTTGACCAAGCTTCTTGAACAAATCTTAAACTTTTCCTATCATACATACTTATCGATTATCTTTGTCCAACTAACCATTAATGAAAGATAATGCAATGAACACACAAACACATGAACACCAGATTTTTACATGGAAAACCCAAATGTGGGAAAAACCATAGTGAAAATCACTCACTATATGAATAAACTTGAATACAATGTGTTAGGCCTAAGTCAAGGAAGCTCATTGCTCCTTATTTGGACTTGCAGGGTAACACGCACAATCTTAGGGCAAGATACAAGGAACTTGCAAAACTGAGACACACAATCCCAGGACAAGATACGAGATTGTAGAAGCTGCCATAAGGACTCACTATCTTCTAGCAGACACATGGAATTGATGAATTGAAATAATGTAGGATCTCATGATCATGTCAAACATTCACTGACACAAACTCTGTCGACTCTAACAGGCTCTTCCACATTCACATCATATTGATTTCACATTCAATCCACACCCAATCCATACACCATTGAAACATCCACACACTTATATATATCCAATTGATCATTGAAAACCTCAACAAGGTCGACCATGGTAAAGATAAACAATATTTACACAGAGTCGGCCACCATGAATACTTACAGTCAATGCGGGTCACCCAAGAGATAAAGGGGATGTAAATACATCATAACATGCCTCCCATAAATAATTTAAATGAAACGCACACAACACAACATCCTCCATTGACGACATCAAACATAATGTGTAGCAAAACATTAAAACTCATTAACCTGTAGGCCCAAAAACATTCTCTAATGCACATAACTTAATGCAGTTCTAGACATGGGATGGTAAGACCCATTGTTAGACTTATTGAGTTGTTGCTGGCATTGGTTGTCATTGATTCCAAAACCCTCATACTGACATCCTGGTGGTATCGGTTGGTTGTTGGCAGTTTTGGGTATGTACCTATTGGCTGTCAGTTATATGACAGAAGTTTCGGTTATGGATAATTTCGGTGGTCTGTGGAAGGTGTACTTGGTTTTTACTCATGGCTCATATGTTCTGGTACAGTTGTATGCTTTCTGTGATCAGTATTGTAGGAAGTTGCTCGTCGATTCCTGGTGACTGCTATGCCTACAATGTTCTTCCAATTGTTTTTGACATCTGGACAATGGTGCTGCTCATCAGTTTGTTTTGGTATCGTATTCTGGACATGTTCTATCATGTTTCACCTATCAATTGGTTTGGATGTTTTGGTAATCAAGATATGGTCTTGGTTGTGGCATTTTGACTAATTTGTAAATGTTAGGTGCATTGTAAATATCTTAAGTGCGACCTATATTTGGTCCTGGTGTAGCATTTTGTAATGTTTCCTTAAGTGTGTCCTAGATTTAGGACCTATGGTAATGGATTTAATGTAATTGTAATATCTTTTGTAATTGGGGCCATCACACACGGTTGGTGTGGCCGACATATGTATGGTTGGATATCCATATAAATAAAGAACCCTTATGTATCTGAGAGATGGATGATATGTGATGGTGTGATGCAAACAGTGTGAGCTACAGAAGGAAAAATAATACGAATCTGTGGCAGTATTGTATGTGAGCAGAAGTCTGTGAGGTAGATTGTTGAAGATCAAGAAGCGGCTTGCATATTGAGCTATAGTGGATCAGACAACAACGTAAAAGTATAAGATCAACATTTAGATCTACTGATGGTAACAATAATAGAGCTTGTTGAACTGTTTCATGCATAGTTAGATGCAATATTATTAGTTCATCTTTTGTTAGTAATATTTGTATTGGCAGCTAGCTTTTTCATATCTAAAGGTAGTTAGCCCAACAGATAGTGAGCCAACCTGCAGTGAGCACAACCGACAATGAGTCTTTGTAAAAATCACCTTAACCGGTGCTTCATTTCATGAGAATTAGTTTCTCCATGTTTTTTTCCATTTTGGGTTTCCATGTAAATCTTGGTGTTTTTTGTTTTGGTGTTTCTGTGCTTTTATGTTTATATCTGTTATGAATGTTTAATGTGGTTAACCAATAGATCAAAAGTTGATATTGCTGTTGTTTATGAGTTTACTGACAAAGTAAAAGTTTTATAAAGTGTGTGGGAATAACCGATTCACCCCCCCCTCCCCCCCCCTCAATTATTCGGCTTGTTCAACAATTGGTATTAGAGCTTGGTCCCTTGCAGTTAGAGCTTAACCGCTTGAGGGAGATCTTGGATATTTGAACAGATGGAAGGAGGATACTACATTGAAGAAGATTGGCAAATCATGATGAGTGACATTGAGGGTACCCAATCAGAGAATGAAGAGCTGAAAGAGAATCTGAAGGAAGCGAATGCATGTATCACAAAGTTGAGAGATCAAATCAGGAAATTCAAAGAAAGACATAAAGAAGACAATCAGGAATTGAAGGAGTCAAACGACAAAGTTGCAGTTTTGGAAAGGGAACTAAAGGAATCAAAGGAAAGGGTAGCAGACCTGGAAATGCTGCTGAATGGAAAGACGCATTCTGAAAAATTTATCAGGGATGGATTAAGGAATAAGATGAAAAGTGCTTGGATAACCATAGTAGAACTGGAAGTTGCAATGGAAGAATGGAAAGAATTTGAAGAAAAATTCAAGGAGATTATCAAGAAGAGTTCAAAACAAAATGAGAAGCTGGAAATGGAATTAAAGAAATTGAGAACAAAAGCAAAGGTGTATGAAAGCAATACTATTTTGGATCAATTATTAGACATGCAGAGAGGTCACAAAGATAAGGAAGGATTAGGGTTTACCGGTGAATGCTCAAATCAGAAGGACAAAGGCAAAGAGAAGGTAATTGAAGAAGATGCAAAGTTGAAGTGACAAGCAAGGTCAAAAATCAGAATACATCCTCAAGAAGGCCTGCGGTAAGACAACCGAATGCTCAAAGGTACTTATCTTTTAATGGTTGTTGCTATATTTGCAAGAATTTTGGTCATAAGGCAGTTGATTATAAGATGAGAAAGGATCAGAAGGTTCAATGCTTTAATTGTCATAAGTTTGGTCATAAGGCAAGTGAGTGCAAGAGTCAAGTTTCAAATCAGGATAAGAAAAGTGCAGTGAAGAATATCTTTCATGGGAATTGCTATGTGTGTCACAACTATGGTCACAAAGCTAGTCAATGTAGATCTAAGATTCAGTCGGTGAGATCTGGTAGAAGGAATGTTAATTGTTTCAAGTGTGGTCAGAATGGTCATTATGTTAACACATGTAGATCTGGTGGTGCTTTGGTGAATACTGAGAGTGGTAATGTTGTTTTGGTTGAACCTCAGAAGACTAATATGACATGGAAGAAGAAAGATGTTGCTGGTGTGGAGAGTCCTGTGGTATCGGATCCCGGTACTAGCTCTTTCGACAACTGAGCCGAATGCTTTGGCTCAGGGGGAGTTTAACATGCTAAATCATACACCTCCCCTGCTCCGAAGCGATACTGGTTGCAAATAGCTTGTTTCTGGTAGGAAGGATAAGAGTATTAATGATGTCAAGATGTTTTGGTGTGTAGTACAGTTGGATTGCGTCAGCGATATTTAAATTTCGACGTGAAAATGAATCATGTCGTTTCGTGGCTTTAAAGGCAGAATTTTTGAATCATTTGGTACTATAGTATGAAGAGAAAAATTGCGAATTGCAGAGAGCTTGAGAAAGAAGACTCGTGAAGAGATTATGGCACCTAAATTGGTTATTTGTGGTGTCGGTGCGTTCGCAACGAAGAAAATGAAGAAGGTTGGGCTGAAGGAATTTGATCACAGTTGTATTAAGCAATTGGAATTTGGGTTACCTGTGGAAGATATGCAAAGAATCAAAAATCTTGGAATGGACATTTGCGGATAATTTCCCTGGTGCGAGGATAGAGAATTCATCTTGTTCGTGTTGAGTCACTTCTTGGTGAAACCCTAGTGCTGGACAAACCATATGTGGTATCGAAGGAGGTAATTGAAGCAATTACTGGATTATGCAGTGTCGATGAGTTGCCTGGGAAGAAGTCAATTAGCTATCAAGAGGTAGTAGCTCTCATTGAGATTGGTTGGGATTGGCGTGCATTTCTAATCAATACTCTTGAGGATCCGATAGTGAGTTATGTGTTTGGTCTTTTACTTCATGAGGTCATTACCTGGCAATGAAAATGTTGAATGGAGGACCGACATTCCTGTCGGTAAGCAGATTTTCAGGTATTTGGATATGGAGAATAGGACAGATGCGTGTAAGGTATATTTCTTCTTTGTACAGGAGTGTGTTGGTTTTGGATTGGTTATTGCTGGTGCTTTACCGACAAGTCATGGTGAGGAGAGCTCCTCTTCCGGTTAGAAGAGACTTGAAGAAGTTGTCGGTGGCTCATTTCCTGAACCAAAGAAAAGAAAGACAGGTGATAGAGGAAAATAAACAGGTACCATTTCAGAAGATGATGAAGAAGAAGAAGCTGAAGAAGAGAGTGTAGCAGAAGAGATGAAAATTACAGAAAAGGAAGAGGATATGGAGAAAAATGTGCTTTCTCTGACAAAATCTGAGCGTGTAGATTTTGATATGGTGAGAACTTTGTTGGAGAATGATGAGTATGAAAGAGTTGGTAGTTTATGGACCGATTGTTCATCGGTGAATAAGAAATTGGTGACGGAATTGCTGACTGATCACTTGATCAGTAAGACGGTCACGGTATCTAGTGTATCTGGTATTCTACCAGTTGAATTAATGATGAATGTTGAGATTGAGTTGTTGCAGATTACCGTGTAGTGGAGAAATCTATAATGAAGAAATGTGACAATGCAAAACAAAGACGGACAAGGATTATCGGTGAGATGAAGGGATGTGAGAAGGAGATTACTAATATATACAAGTACAGTCTTCGGTGGCCTGCTACTGTAGACAATTTCAGAGGTCAAAGTGAAGTGATTGAGAAAGAGTTGAATGAGTTTGGAAAGACATATGATATCTTCAAGGATCAATATGGAAAGCATAGAATCATAATCGGTGAACTTCAGTCAGCATGGGTATTGTTATAGAGACAGAGAGAAGACCTGGTTAAAACTTATTGGTTGGTGAAGGACCTGGTTGAGGTCCACTTGGAGCATGATACTGGTACACTTGCTAGCGTAGAGGATTACGAGCGACGGTTTCAGTCTTCGGACTAGAAGAAATCTTCTGACAAATTGGTGGACTGTGACAGTCTATGTGCTCGAATGGGGGCTACCATTGCTGAGTGGAAGGAGCTTCCAATTTTGAAGGAAAGGTACAAGAAAGTCTTTTTGGTTAAAAGTGCTATATTTATTTGACTTTCTTTGATATACGTTTTTGGCCCTTTGCCATTGTGGCAAAAATGGGGAGAGAAAGAGGAAAACACAATGATGCATCTACTTAGGGGGAGTTTTGGTAAAAGTTTTTGGTTATGGAATCAAGAGTTCATTTTGTTTTGGTGTTTTGTCATCAATGCCAAAGGGGGAGATTGTTAGACTTATTGAGCTGTTGTTGGCATTGGTTGTCTTTGATGTGAAAACCCTTATATCGACATCCTTAGCGGTATCGATTGGTTGTTGACAGTTTTGGGTATGTACTTATTGGCTGTCAGTTATATAACAGAAGTTTTGGTTATGGATAGTTTTGGTGGTCTATGGCAGGTGTACTTGGTTATACTCATGGCTCATATGTTCTGGTACACTTGTATGCTTTCTGTGATCGGTATTGTAGGAATTTGCTCTTCGGTTCCTGGTGATTGTTATGCCTGCAATGTTGTTCCAGTTGTTTCTGACATATGGGCAATGGTGTTGTTCATCAATTGGTTTTGGTATCGTATTATGGACATGTTCTATCCTGTTTCACCTATCGGTTGGTTCAAATGTTTTGGTAATCAAGACATGGTCTTAGTTGTAGTGTTCCGACAGTATCGGTAAATGTAACGTGCATTGTAGACATCTTAAATGCGACCTATATTTGGTCTTGGTGTAGCGTGTTGTAATGTTTCCTTAAGCGTGTCCTAGATTTAGGACCTAAGGTAATGGATTTAATGTAATTGTAATATCTTTTGTAATTGGGGCCATCACACATGGTTGGTGTGGCCGACATATGTATGGTCGGATATCCATATAAATAAAGAACCTTTTTGTATATGAGAAATGGATGATATGTGATGGTGTGATGCAAACAATGCGAGCTACAGAAGGAGAAATAATACAAATTTGTGGCGGTATTGTATGTGAGCAGAAGTCTGTGAGGCAGATTGTTGAAGATCAAGAAGTGGCTTGCATTTGAGTTACAATGGATCAGACAATGACATAAAAGGAGATCAACATTCAAATCTACTGATGGTAACAATAACAAAGCTTAATTGTTGAACTGTTTCATGCATAGTTAGATGCAATACTATCAGATCATCTTTTGTCAGTAATATTTGTATTGGCAGTTAGCCTTATTCATATCTAAGGGTAGTTAGCCCGACCGACAGTGAGCCAACATATAGTGAGCCAACTTGCAGTGAGCACAATTGGCAGCGAGCCTTTGTAAAAATCACCTTAACCGGTGTCACCTTAATTGGTGCTTCATTTCATGAAATTAGTTTCTCCGTGGTTTTTCCCAGTTTAGGTTTCCACGTAAATCTTGGTTCTTTGTGTTGGTGTTTCTGTGCTTTCATGTTTATATCTGTTTTGAATGTTTAATGTGGTTAACCAATAGATCATAAGTTGTTATTGTTGTTGTTTATGCGTTTACCGACAAAGTAAAACTTTTATAAAGTGTGTGGGAATAACTGATTCACCCCTTCTCAGTTATTTAGCATGTTCAACGCCCATAACAACCTCTTAACTTTTCCTCCAATGCATATTTGGACTGAAAGTTTATAATTCAATTAAGGTAATTCACTGAGCCGACCAAAGACCAACACAGACAATGATGCCGAACAACATAACAACATATCTTCACTTGCAAGCAAATCAACACATGAAATCTAAATTGGAATACTGCACGAATCTTCTGAACTTGTCCACCAAGCTACACACCCAAAAATAGCAATGCAGAGCATTCTTTGAACCAATCTTGGTAGCCAACCTCACTGTCAACAAACAACAAATCACAAATTCAACTCTTTGAACTATTGGGGACTTGAAAACATGATAGTGCAATGTTCACAGACTATAGACATTACAATATTAGACGCAAGCCATCAACTTCTTATGCGGAGGTATGCAGAGTATTCTCCCATAAGGACTTCAAATACTCTTTCATGCATATTCCAGCTTCTCATATTGTCACCTTCTGGAAACACCACATACTGACGTGATATCACTACCAGACATCAGAACAACGTTTGAACACTCTTTTGGACCTCTATCGGCTTCCACACATCAAGCAACACATCACTTTATTAGGTTGACATCAATGCAAGGAGTAAGTTAACATCAATGACAACACTGAAACCATATTGCACATTAAGATTCATTTTGCTGTGAATTCGATTCTATATATGTCATTTTTTAGGCGCTGTTCCAAAGTTCTGTGCAACTGAAACAATAATCTAAGGTTGCAAAATGATGCCCTTACAGCTATTTGGCTTCTATTTGCACCATATATCTTCTATGTGATTGTGTACATGGTCATTTACATGCCTGCAATACATAGATATCACATTCATACCCCTTCAAAGCTAATACCAACATGCAACTCTTTTTATTCTATAAAACCAAAAGTGCACAAGAGTATGCCCATTCTTTTGACTTATGTGAGATTGAAAACTACTTATAGCTGCTGTTATGAACCAATACTATGTTTGTAATCAATTGAACAAATCAATTTTATGCTTTCTTAAGGTACTTGAGTAAATGAAATAGTTGCTTGGAATGAAGGTAAGCAAGCACATGAATAATACACACATGAAAAGAGAGAGAAATGCAAGGATTTACCCAAGAGAAACCAAATGTGAAAAACGTCAGAGGAATGAAGCTCTATATTACTCTCCTAGTAATGAATGTAAGTATCATACTTGTTACCTGCATTCAAGCAAACTGGTTAAAAATATAATTAGTGGTTAAACTCAGTCTTACGGGAATTGAAGAAGCCTTGATTTATGAGTAAAACAACTTTAATTATTAAGTGTAGAAATCTTGGGCGCAGTTCATATCCTTATGATGTGCATGTTCATCAAAGAAAAGGGGAATGGAAGCATTAGATTGCTAAGAGGTAGAGGATGCAATCATAAAGAATTTTTAGGACTGTTGAGAAGTCAGAAATATTTTTTTAAGAATTGTGAGAATAAATATTAAAGAAGATTATAGAAATAATATTATTATGAAAGAAAGAAGCAACAAAGAAGAATTATTCTTCTTTCATGAAATGGGAGAGAAATATAATCATATTTTTATAAATACAAGGAACCAAAAAGCTACAAAATATTATAATTTTTTTTTTTTGCAAATAATATTATCAAATAGGGGTTGAAGAAGTTATATTATTCTAAAACAATAATAAATTATTTAGATGAAGAGAAATTACATGTTTAACAACAAATAATCTTCTTTTATAAAATGAAGCTATCAAGGAAACATAAAAAATATTAAGCTATTCCATTTTGCTCATTGGAAGGGATATGGACTTACTTTTGGCACACATGATTGGTTTGAATGCTAAGGATGCTACCATAAACGTAGTGATGCCACAACAATTGTGATGGAGATCAAGTAGAAATACATTTAGAAAATGTAGAAAATTCATTAGAAATAGAAATAGCCAATAGGTAAAATTAGCCAATTGGTGTGAAAATTTGATCCAATAAATAGGTGGAACACATCCTAGAACATGCTATGACCATAGTCACTAAATTAGGCCTAATACAGAGTAGAAAGTACAAAAGAGAGCATTTTCAACTCTACACTCTAATATTTCAATTATTTTTATAAGACACTCCTCACAATGGTCTTTTTTAATGTGGAAGCCTTTCAACCATAAGTTATTTGGTTGACTATTTCACTTGAACTTTCTCTTTAACATTAAGATATTTAACAAATTTAGTGTCAACATTCTGAGCACCCTATAGCTTCGTACAACATATCTTAAATCATAGTGTAATGAAGATGTCTATAGTTAGATTTATTTTCACATTAATAATCTAGCTCTATTCTAACACCATGTAGTTTTGCCTTCGGATTTTGTTAATATATTTTTGAATGCTTTGATTAGTGCCACTATGAATGTTGTGTCAAAATTATAACTTGCATATCAAAATTTTGTGTATTGCTCTGAATTAATATCTGTTCAAAATACGTGTTACATAGTTCATGGAATACAATTTTGACAATATGGAAGTATACTTTAGGGTTAAAAGTCTTTAATGTAGTGTGTTGTCAATGCCATTCTTCTTGAGATTGACTTTGGTTTTAGATTCTTGTATATGTTTGCTAATCCTCTCATGTCAGTTTTTTTAAAGACTTTAATGTAGTGTGTTGGCAATGCCATTCTTCTTGAGATTGACTTTGGTTTTAGATTCTTGTATATGTTTGCTAATCCTCTTATGTCAGTTTTTTTAAAGATTTTATTGCTATTATAATATCTAATCCATTTATCTATTCATGCAATTTTCTATAATTTTGACAGTTTCAAATAGACAGTACGATAATAAATCCCGTCAAAATTAGCTAAGACAAAGTAGCTTGCATATTTTTATGTGGCATTCTCTCCCACCTAAACAACGACAATACATAAGTTATTTAAACAACCATATCAAGTTTATTTAATTGATAAATATAAAGATGTTTTTACATAATGATCACAATTTGGACTAACATTCACAACAGGTCCAAATTGATTTATAAGATTGAAAAACACAATGAAAATGAAGAATGAGAAGTTAAAATGCAACTCTAATATTATGAATTCCTCAAATAAAAATAAAGTAAAAAAATAAATATATTTCTTAAATAAAAATAAACTAAATGAAACAACCACGTTGAATTAAAAAATATGAACATTTTCTAAATGAATATATTTTTAAAATATTAAGTATAAAACTACATATTATGAAAATTAAAACAAATTCAATTAAATAACTGCATAAAATCATATTACAAAACCATTTGGTCTCTCTCTCTCTCTAAAAAATGATCAACAGAACAAAATATAAAGGTAAACTATAACCAATATATTTGGCTTATAAGATTGAAAAACACAATGAAAATGAAGAATAAGAAGTTCAAATGCAACTCTAAGACGATGAATTCCTCAAATAAAAATGAAGTAAATTTTTTTAAAAAAAATTCTTAAATAAAAAATAAATTATATGTAATAATTTAAATGAAACAACCGTTGAATAAAAAAATATGAACATTTTCTAAACCAATATATTTTTAAAATATTCAGTACAAAACTACATATTGTGAAAATTAGAACAAGTTTAATTAAATAACTGCATAAAATGATATTACAAAAACATTCGATCTCTCAAAATAAAACAACGGATCAAAATATAAATTCCTTATGGGCTTTTGCAGGGCAGCAAAAACATTCGATCTCTCAAAATAAAACAACGGATCAAAATATAAATTCCTTATGGGCTTTTGCAGGGCAGGTCTTAGGTACCAATTTTTTATCTTGCTTGGATGTGACCTAATAATTTACTTTTTCTCTTTTACTAGAGTTGCTGAATGACCATCTGGTTTGATTGTGGCCTAAAATATTACTGTTACCTATTAGTAGAGTTTAGCTTTATCATGAAAAATGAGGTTTGGATCTGGGTCATGCTCTCACTATCATTATCATTTTTGTGAATAGGTTAATTAAGGTATTTTATTGGAACCCTCACCCATATTTAAAGGAAGTAAAAATGACATTACATTGCATAATACGACTAGAATGCATAACATAGTATCAAAAAACAATACAACTGTGGAGTCTACAACATAAGAGTAAAATGTACCCTAGAGTTCCTAAAAGAGAAGGGTGATCATTAGCTGGTACTTCAAAGTTCAAATAGCACCCTAAAAGCTGCCAGCAAACTGCCACAACCTGAAACTGTAACCACAATCCTGCCGCTGCCACACTATACCATCTTGCCAATGCTGTCTTCTGTCAATCTAGACTTCACCTAGCTGTTACACCACCAACCCAAAACAGGACATTCCGTATTAGCCCATCCTTTAAATCTCCCCATGGTTGTAGATAACTTTAGTTATGTTTGTGGTGTCTTCAACCACACTTTTGATCCTTTCAATCTTTTTCCAATGTCCATAAGCATTAAATCCAGGCAACATGCAATATAAGGACTCCAACAAAGTACAGGATGCCTTTCCTGAATAAATCTCCCTTGGGTACATATGCTGCTGCATTGCTTGTGATAATTTGGATGCATTCTCCACCCCAACCTCTTGGTTTATCCCCTCCAACAGATTGTACTCAGAATAAACTCAAAATTTTCCTGCCCTGAGCTGGTTCATGAGTCTTTGGCAAGTTACTTGTCAGGCAAAGAAATTTCCTAGATCTATGTTAGATAAAGAATAATCTAAGACTGCAAAATGATACTTTTACAGCTGTTTGGCTGCTATCTGCAGCATAGATCTATTATGTGATGTGCAAATGCTATTTACATTGCTGCAATGCATAGATATTACTTTTCATACCCCTTCAAAGCTACTACCAACATGCAACTCTTTTTATTCCATAAAACCAATAGTGCAACAAAGAGAATGCCCATTCTTTTAACTTACGTGAGATTGAAAACTACTTATAGCTGCTGTCATGAACAAATGCTACGTTTGTAATCAATTGAACAAATCAATTTTTTGCTTTTTTAAAGTGCTTCAGTAAGTGAAATAGTTTCATGGAATGAAGGTAAGCAAGTCCATGAATTAAACCCACATGAAAAGAGAGAGGAACACAAGGATTTACCCAAGAGAAACCAAATGTGAAAAACTCCAGAAGAATGAAGCTGTCATCCTCATCCATACAATCATCTTACAAGTCAATTGCTTATGTTGAGCCTTCAACTTTTGCTTGTACCTCTATAATGCTCTCTTAGTAACAAATGCAAGCATCATACTTGTTACATACACAAAAAAACTCTGGTTAAAAATATAAATAGTGCTTAAACTCAGCCTTTTGGGCATTGAAGAAACCTTGATTAATGAGACAAGCAACTTTAATTATGAAGTCCAGAAATCCTGGGTGCAGTGCATGTCCTTAGGATGTGCATGTTCCCAATAGCATCAAACCGTGTTAACCTTGACCTTTATTTCCTGAGGTTCTGCTGATTGTGTTTTGATCTGTACTGAAATGGATTAGATATTCTTGAGAATTACCATAAAAAGTGTGTTAAGCTTTGATTTTTTATTTCGTCTGTCATAAACTGTTCAAGATCTTGCATAGATGTTTAGCTGGTTGAGATTGACAATCACAATTCATAAAATGAATATTGGTTATTCTGGGACAATATTATTTTTAAGAAATATACATATCTAATGATTTATTGTGCTCAATGTGCTCTAGACCATGACAGGCCTTTAAGCAAACGTGGTCGCTTAGCTGCAGCAAGCATTGCTGGCAAGCTGTACCAACTAGGCTGGCTGCCTGAACTAATTTTGTCCAGGTCGATGAATTTTCTTTTGTTTACTTATAAATGCATATCCTGTAATATTGCATTGTTTTATGCGTATCTATTCTTTAGAGTTAAAAGAATTAGAATACTTCTGGACTGGTTACACTAAATAAAGGTTCACATTTTTTTTCCCCTTTTAGAAGTAGTCTTTTTTTTTGCAAAGTGACTAAAGTGGACATATTAGAAAGGATGTGTAGATTTTCAAAACAACAAGATTCCTCAAAACAATGTTTTCCTCAAAAAATAATATAAACAGAAATGTTAATTAAAACTGAAGTGAAGCTCAACATGCATGTACATGCCAAAATGATTAATTAATTTTGTCAAAAAGAGTTGCATTGAAATCGGGAACTCACCAATGTCATTAAGTATTTTCACATTATGAAATGTCCCTGGTAGGACTGTCAGCACAAATTCACCAAATTTTTGTACAATCAGCGTAAATCTTAGCTCTTTTTAATCATGAAGATCCTGATATGGGGAAGGTGAGAGAACACAGAAACTAGAATGAGGACATTAGTCAGAGATTCATAACAATGTTATTTATTGGTGGCTTTCCAACCATTTTACAAATAGTATCAAACAAGCAAAATTGATCAATGCCAAATGATAAGTAATGATAAGAAAACTCTGATAAATACTAGAATGACAAATAACAATCGAAAATATGCCAATACCAAAATGGCAGACTATATCATCCGATTTCAAGTCAACACCAAAATCATAAATGACATAATGATATGCAAATAAAAGGGATCAGTCGGTGAAACCTTGATCTTCTGGCAATAATAACTTGGATCTGGGCATGGACCATCTAGGATCTTTTTGCAGTATATAGATGATCAACAATCTGAAAGTAGTCATTTTGTCAAATGGTTGGCAAGCAATCTGCATAAACTGTAAAATACCTGGTATAAGTGGTTAGCCGTAGAAGAAAAATCAATGATATGGCTGATGCAAGCTTTCTGATTGAAATATCATTTCTGTAACTGCCAAGCAATTGTGATAATATTATCTTATACTGAGTATAGGCAACAACGAGTATAGGTGCTCCTATTTATACTTATTTGGAATCAACCCAAAATAGGCCAAACACACATGACAATGAATCCTCTTTGGGACTGACCAGCATATTACATTTGGAAATCCTCTATTTTGTTTTATATTTATTATTATTAATTTATATTAATACAGATATTAGTATGGTGTGTTGGTAGCCGACCCATTTTAGCGAGGTAAATGACATTGAGAAATCTGGAGCTTTGTCATTGGGTGTTTAGAATTTTAGAACTCACCAAGGACACCGACAGGGTGTCAAGCATGAGGATTTGTTCGGCTATGGAAAATCTTTTAAATTTGCTTGACCTTAGTCATACATCAGGAAGGAGTGTTTTGATGCAGCACATACTTTGTCTTGTGATTTGTTATCGTCAATTGTGGCCATTTCCTTTCTGCTTGATGTGGTCTATCAGTTTGAGGTATATTTTGATTGCCTCATTGATCATTCACATGCTACCATGAAGGCAACAATTAGTGTGGTTTTAAAAACAGCTTTATTAATTAGTGTGTTGGTAGCTGACCCATTTTAGCGGGGGACATGACATTGAGACTTCTGGAGCTTTGTCATTGAGTGTTTAGAATTTGGGAACTCACCAAGGACACTGACAAGGTGTGGAGCATGGGGGTTTATTGGGCTATGAAAAATCTTTGGTTGACCTAACTCATACATCAGGAAGGAGTGTTTTTGATGCACCTCAGACTTTGTCTTGTGCTTTGTTGTTGTCAATTGTGGCTATTTCCTTTCTGCTTCATTATGATATTGATGTTATGGTCTATCAGTTCAAGGTATATTTTTAATTGCCGCTTTGATCATTTACGTACTACCACAAAGGCAACAATGCTTGCAATGCTTTGTGGAGGAAATTGCTAAGGGTATGGAAGTGGCTTTGGCTATAGATGTAATTCCAACATTTTCCGAGTGTTGAGAACTTGAGACAGTGAAGACTTGATGAAGTGTTGGTGGTGGCTTTGCCTACTAAGATTGTTCCATGTGAAAAATGTAATGGTGTTTAAGGGGGGTGCTTGGGGCTTATGTAATTTCGCCCTGTCCGCATTTTACCTCTCAAACTGATGTGAGTTCTCTTTTAAGGGCTAGGTAGGCTGGTGGTTTTTGTGCTAGTTTTGGCTTAGCGGTTGCTCTTCATGCTGGGTAAAAGTTCAGTTTCAGTCTTTTTGAATTATATAGTCTCTATTTCATAAAGGATGGGTGTGAAGATTTTTCTCTTGACTATGTGGTCAATGTCTCATCGGTTTAACAGCTAGTTATATGTCCATGTAATGAATTTTGGTGTCTGGTCTTGGTGGTTGTTTATTGCTAGCTTCCAAGTTATGCTGCCCAATTTGTTAAAAAGAAAAAAAAAAACTCTTTCAAAATTATTGTTAATAAGTTAATATCTGATGTGCTTGTTAAAATGCACATCACCACAGAATGAGAATATTAATAAAATAATTATTGGATTGAAGCTTAAAAGATTATATCTTTTTGCTTATGTTCTACTTTCAGATTGTAATATTTATGTAAATTTTTTTGTATTTATTATTTTTGGGTTGTTTTATAATTTTGGTCAAGGAAAAAAATGGATTTTGTACTGACCTATGATGCTGGGAGTATTGTGAGGTTCAACTTCGATTAGAAATGTAGATGAAACCTATAGATGTTGAGATTCAGAGAAAACATGACCTTGAGGTATGCATATGTTACAACTGTTATTGTATTACCTCTGAACTGAAGATCCACATTTGCAACCAAGATTATTTGTTGATGCCTTAGTGTAAAGCATTTAGATGGTGCTGTTTGACTTCCTAGTTGAAATACTAGAGGGAAAATTGTTTTAATCAAAGTGCGTATGGGGTATGCATGAATGATTAGAGCAACTACGTGATCATGATTTATGGCTAAGGGATGTTAATCAAGGTTGCATGGGGACGGGGGTGCTTGGATACTTAGGGTACGGGTACAGGTACAGGTAGTTTTCAAAATAGGAGACGGGGGTACTTGGGTATGTCAATTTTTTTTTTAATATATTTGTTATTTTATAGAAAATCTGAAAATATGAGTCATGACAACGAGTTTTCAAAACAAGAATAGTGGTAAAGTTTGCAGATGTAATGTATTGTTTTCAGTTTCAGATTTGTAATATGTTTGTAATAATAATATATGCAAAATGTTTAGATCAAAGTAATGAGAACCGGAATCGTCTCGGAATCGGCAAGGCTGAATCGAATCACGAATTGCCCATGAACCGGAATCGAATCGCCCATGAATTGACAAATTTAAAAAATCCTTAAAATTTAGAGATTTTAACAATTTAAAACTTATTTCATGCACCCTTTATTGAATATAACTAAAAAACACTATAACATCATCAAATAGAAGCTAACGTACATAAACAAGGAACATAAATGATAAATCCATCACATGCCTTACACGTAGAATGTAAATTGTAGCTGAAGTAAACTGTAAAACTAAATAGCAATTAATAGGATCAGAATGAGTCAAATCATAGAATGTAATAATGTATTATGTAAGATGAAGATCCATACAACATCAAATCATAAACGTATGTAAGACGAAGATCCATGAAACCGTGAAACGTATGTCTATCAGTATCTGACAATTTGTAAACAAAATGAAAAAACAAGGCTCTAGCTCAAGCCTCATCATCATCCTCAAGCTCAGCCGCAGTCGCAGCTGCAGCCTCAGCCTGTGAGTATCCTGTCTCTCGGTGCCCTCTACAAAGGCGTCTAAGTTAGGTCCTAGAGGACTGTTGAGCCATAGCCCTTGCATGTAAGATGGGCTCACGAACAACACCACTACGGTCTGTGTCGGTGTGTGAGCGTGTGAGTCTGCCAGTGCCTGAACGTGCTCTAGCCGCCTCCTCTGCAATGGCCACAACCTTAGCCTCTCTATCTACCTGGTCAACCCACTCATGGTCTGCCTCAGTGAAGACCGGATCCACAGCCTCAGTGAGCCATTCTGATTCTGGATCAATCTCCTCCAAAATGATCGGAGCCGAGTCAGCGCCCAAAATCTGTCTGATCCTAAGACGGAGGTTGTAATGAACAAAGACAAGATCATTCAACCTTTGCACTGACAACCTATTTCTCCTCTTCGAGTGGATATGCTCGAACATAGACCAACTGCGCTCACATCCAAAAGTGCTGCTTGGCTGACTTAGAATCCGCACGATAATTTTCCGAAGTTTTGGGGTTCCAGACCCAAACAATTGCCACCATCTATCTGAAATAAGGGAAAACAAAAACAATTAGTCTCATTTACAACTTTAAAATTACAAAATAAAAAATTAAAATGCACAACTTATAAGTCATAAACTTAAGATTCAAAAATATATTATTTTTACCTGGCTGTAGGCTTGTTTGAGCATCTATGGCCATCCTGCCAGAGAAAATTGGCCCTTCTTTATTGTTGAATTTGTCTAGCTCAATGGTTGCAGCTAGGGTATCATCATCACAGCTCAACCTGTGAATCATTGTAAATAGGCCGGTGTGAACCTCCTCATCTGCCAAGTCAGGACGGAAATGGAATGCTGGATTCAGATAATAAGCTGCTACATGGATGGGTCGATGGAGCTGATTCTGCCATCTCCTATCAATGATCTCCCAAATAGGGGCATACTTCTCATGCACTCCTCCATACTGGGCTCTAATGGCCTCTTTGGCCCTATCCATGCCCTCATATATGTAGCCCATAGAGGGCTTCTCACCATCAGCAATTCGTAGGAGAGATACAAGGGGCTCAGTGACCTGCATATAATGTAAAAAGTAAAACAATATAAGTCAAAACTTAAATATAAAACTAAAAGTAAAACTAAATCATTAAACAACTAAATAATAAATTGTAAGAAATTTACCTCAAGGATTTCTTTGGCAGGTTTCCAAAAATCATCCTCATCAAAGATGCAATTTGCCACATCTACCCCTGCAGTGGTCGTAGCATAGGAAGATGTAGTCCACTCACGGCCAACAATCATTCTCCTCAGTTCTGCCTTTGATGTCAACAAGGATTGCAGTGTGATGAAATTCGAGGCAAACCTCGTGATGCCTGGACGAGCTAACTCCCTGCCTCTTGTGTAGGCCCTCATTGTGCAAAGGACGAATGAATGATTGTAGATAAACTTGCATATACTTTCGCCCTTTCTACGCATGACTTGACCCACTCAAGCTTGCCAATTTCCTCCAATATGAGGTCAAGGCAATGTGCCGCACAAGGAGACCAAAATATGGTGGGATGCCTCTCCATCAAAAGTTCACCTACAACAATTTTAAATTAATTAGAAATTTAAACATGTTAGGAAACTTGGAATTAGAAAAGTTCAAATAAATTTATTTTCAAAACTTGAAAAGTTAGAAGTTTACCTGCAACAACATAACTTGCTGCATTATCCGTCACCACCTGCACCACATTTTCTTCCCCCACCTCTGCTATGACTTCTTCAATAACCTCACATAAGTATGTGGCGTTTTTTATATGAACGGAAGCATCAATAGATTTGATGAACATGGTATATCCCACAAAACAATGCATTATCATGGATCATCAACAAATCAAAATTTAAATTATTCAATGACAATCACGATTCACAATTTACAATGCATGTAGGAAAGTAGAATGATAAATCACCCCCACAGGAAACATGAAAATTGAGGAGTGTTCTATTCCTCCTATCTGTCCAACCATCAGTCATGATGGTGCAACCCTTTTCGATCCACTCCTTTCGGTGGCCCGCAAGCTCAACCTTCATATCCTCTACCATTTCATCTAAAAGGTATCCACTCAACTCATTCTCAGTAGGGGCTTTAAACCCCGGACCACAAATAACAACCGCATCTATCATGTTCTGCCAAATAAGGAGCCCTGTCACAAGTAGATTATGATTAGAAATTTAGATGACAAATCATTATGTAACATTGTAAAGTGAATCTATGATTAAAGTTTAAACAAGTAGATATAATTAAAATTTAACTTCAAACTTAAAGAAAAGTAAAACAAATAAAAAAGAATCAATTACTTGGCTGCAATAAATGGAATGTTGCAAAAGTACCAAAATTTGCAAATTTCTTTTTTGGTAGCATCATGAATCTCCTTGTTCAAACCCATGCCCTCAAGCGTGGGTTGTGAGCCAGGAGTAGTGCGGGGCACAAAGTAACTATCCAATTTGTTCTTCCGCACTCTAAACTGGAATAGGCGGCTGGACTCATTCTCAGTATAAGAACGACTAGCAGTAGCATCGCCATCAACACTAGGCCTAGCACTAGGATAAAAAGGAGGCCTGGAAGAACCCTCTCCAACACAACTTACAGATGCGGACTCAGATGCAGGTGTAGTTGCGGCTGTGGGAGCATGGGAGCCAATAGCCCTTAACCCTTCAAGTTGCCTTTTCTTATTTATTTTTTCTTGTTCAAATTTTTCTAATGCCACTATACAAGTGCGTTTTGCCTCAGGAGTTTGTTTAGTGCAAACCGTGATATCATGTCTAGGGATGGCAGCAATGTGGAATTTGAATCTATAAATGCCACCCGAATTTAGCTCTTTACAAAACATACATTTTGTTTGAAATTTAGTTCTTCCAGGAAATTCTTCGGTATATTTCCAACATTTATCTTTTTTACCCATCTTGGAAAATGCAATTTAAGGCTGCTGCAATTAAGAAAATTTAAATAAAACCTCAAAGTTTGAAAATATTATACAAAACAGCAAAGCCTACTTTGCAATTTACTAAAACTAAAAAACATTTAAGATTTGCAAATGAAAACTAAAAAAATTTAACAAAAAACGAATAATACAATAACATACAAAAAAAAAAAAACACTTACCTCTTGCAAATGAGTTGTGGAGTGTTTTTGTTGACTCCTTAGTGCTCCCAATTCAATTTATGGCCTCCCCAAATGGATTTTCAATGCTTTTTGTGCTCTTCCTTCTTGCTAGTTGGAAACTTATGTTTTCTCCTTTCTATTCTTTTCTCTCACTTTTCACTCTCACTTTTCCTCTTTTGCAAATAGAAGACCCTCTAGGGTTATAAGAAACCGGAATGACCTAAAAAAGTTTAAAAAAACAAGTGGTTTTTTATGGTTTTTTTGTTCACTTTATGGCTCAGCCGCGCGGCTGATTCACAGCGATTCCCGTAAGGCGATTCATGCGATTTTTCCATGAATCGCCGGTTCATGCAATTCATGCCTAAGAATCGCCGATTTGATTCACCGGCTCCCAAAAAATCGGGGAGGGTGAATCGAATCGCGATTCACGCGATTCATGCGCGATTCTCGTTACTCTGGTTTAGATGCATAACAGTGAAGACAAACTTTAAACGTGAACAAGAAGATCATAAATCATATAACAATTACATATTGCAAATGATAAACTTTTGACTTGAACGGTGATAAAGTTTACTATTAATCAGCATTGTACCAAAGTTTCAAACTAATTACATATTGAATTAAGCTTGATAAACAGTAAGCTGATACGCAAACAAAAAACCGAAACAAAAATCAGAAATCTTAATCAAGGTCCTAGCTATGATGCTCTCCACTGAGTACCCGGTACTTGGGTATGTGTACCAGTACTTGGTATAGGTACCAGGGGTGTGTGTACTAGTACCCATGCAACATAGATGTTAATCTTTGATGATGATTGGCAGCAGAAAGAATGAGGCAAAATAAGCTGGGGATGATAGGAGTGGCTTAATGTCTGTACAACAATTGTTCAAATGCTAAGTAGGACAGAACTTAGAAGGCTTTATTAACATCTTTATTTTACTTCATAATTACTTGTAATGCTGATGCTTTTCTTATTGGTCCTTTTTTTTCGCATGCTTGCATGTATTTTTCAAGATTTTAAATGTATAAGTTAACATTTGCATGATTGTAATCCTATCATAAACTATTAAGTTCGTGTCTGTAATTTATTTAAAAGATTAATAAGATGGCGGCGTGTGTAGGTGCACCAGCCTGAAAAGCATAAAAGAAGTACATATTAGAAAAATAGATATAGACGTTGAGCAAAGCCCAAACAATAAAATAAAACAAAAAGGAAGCATAATGAAAGACCATTGTAATTAGTAGCTACTAACCACAACCATCACAACTAAACCAGCAGGTCCACCTAAGCCAAAAATTTTCATTGAAGCCTCTGAAACCAAAAAACAAATGCTGTAGGTAGAGATGCTAGCAGAAAATCCTCCCAATGAATAGAACTAGTGAGCTTAAATGATGTAGGGTTCTCCCTTATCTCACAACAACATTCAAATGCAACTCAGAAATGCAGTGAAAATGCTATGAAATCTGAAAGAAAAGACTCTTGTTTCTTATTCAAACTCTCCTGAAATAATACAATAGCAAAGCAAATCTGATATTACATTGATTTGCAGCCTTATGGGCTGATGAAAACAACTACAAATCTGATATAAAACTGATCTATAACTTATCTAAAACAGCAAACATAAGCAAGCATGAGCTATCGGCAATTATCTCCTTGAAATTGGTCTTCTTCTTTTTTAAAACTTGCTCTCCAATCTGGATATCTTCAAGAGACTACTGCTATAAACAACAATGGAGTATTTGAATCCATTTGCAGCTGTATCTAACCTCTGTGATCAGCAAAAACATGGGTTTGAACCTCACCCAGAATCCTACGCCAAGATTGGGAGAGCATAAATAAACATGGTGGAATGCGTTAAATGCTTCATTTTGCTTTCTCATAACCTCTGGTTGCCCACCCCAATCAATATAAATCAGATTTCATTCCTTCTTTACCTCCAAATCTGCATTCAAACTGATGTTGCCACTTGTTCCTGAACACCCACCTTGCAAGAAAAAGCATCCGATAGAAAAGGCATGATTTTAAAGGCTCCCATTCCTATGCCCAAGATGAAATATTCTCAAGGATACACAGAGTCCCCTGCCCCAAAACCCGCTGTGCGGTCCCCTAGTCGTTTCGGGGAGGGGGGATGCTGAGGGGATGTCCCCTTGCCGTCTCTGATACCTGCTCAACCTTCCGAAACAACAGGAAACGTCCCCTGCCGTTTGGTGATGGCTAGTTGTCCCCAAATAGCAGGGAAGGTTTCCTGACATTAAAAAACAAAAAATAAAGTCTTTTTCTTAAATTTTTTGCTTCTATACCTTCATATGAGAATCAAAACAATACATTCAAATTTCAAATGTATGAGAACCAAAACAGCTATTCTAATTTCAAATGTATGAGAATCAGATATAGTCAATGAAATACACAATTAGAAGTTACATCTGTTTAATTTTTTGAGTCATGCCAAGTCCGAGTCTCAATACTATGCTTGAAAACTTTCATTCTTTAGTTTTGAAATTAAAAAGATGTACTATCTCATTTCTTTATATGATTGTACTTTATTTGCTTTGAAAATGTTTACTATTTGGCACTAACCATAGTAGCTACCATTGGATGATCCACTTCTGCCAAAGGGGGATAGTGACTTAGATGGTTTTGAGCCTTTGTATATTGATAGCCAAAATGAGGTTTAGTTTCATAGACTGTCGTATTTTGATATTTAAGACTTCTAGATACATGTTTGAGACTTTTGGATATTAATAGACCATGGTTTTTTGATCTTTGAGACTACTATTATAATGCCTTATTGAAATTTATTTTACTGTTATACCACTGCTCTCATGATTTTTTTACACATTGATATGTCATTATCAGTTATTGACATATCTCTCTGTTTCCCCTCTCTTAATATATTAATATATTTGAAAATATATACATATATATATACACACACACACACACACACACACACACAAATATACACACACATATATATATATTATATTTGTGTGTGTGTTTGTATACCGTCATCCCCTAAAAATGGGTCTCTAGGAAATGTCCCGGAAACGCGTCCCTTGCCATCCGCGTCCCCAAAACACCATGGAACATAGAATATTTTAGGTTTTGTGCCTAGAAATGCCTATTTCTAATTTGAAACTCCTATTCAAACTTGACTTTAAAGGTATGGCCACAAATATTTATTAAATATTGGCCTTTATTACATTTTTTTTTCTCCTACAACTTTTAACATCAAACTAAGGCAAAATGCTTGATGTTGGATAGCTTGTCCACCATGGATGCTCCTGCATCATTCAACAAACCCCCATTGTCCTACACTAGATGACTGTGCATAAACTTGGTCGGCAACTTCCTCCTTCTAAACACATATTTTGCCACTTGTTTTAATAGTTGGTACAAGAGATGGAAACCAAACACCAGGGAAAGGCTTGGTTTTCTACACTGAGCAGTGTGCCAATTTACAACAAAAAAGCTCAAATTGTGTGGTGACTAGTGGCCTCCAAGCACTCACAATAGTGTGTAAGCATCAAACCCAATATTAGATTATCCTTATTTGAGCCATAGACTCATAAAATTGGCACCTCCTACAAAGATCTACTAGAATAATATTGTATTATTTACCTTATAATGGTCATTTAAGTCAATGTATCTGGTCACTTAATGTTTCTACTATTAGATAGTTTAGTTTCTTTCTATTTTTGCTTTCAGTTAATTGTGGTTTCTTTTAGAAACATCATCTTTGTATTTCCTTATTTAAGGATCCTTCGTCTCCTTTGTAATTATTCATTCAATCTATCAATTGTCATTTCATGGTTGCAGAGCCCATTGGTTAGTTTTTGTAGTTTCATACTTGGAATTAAATTTCAGAAGATTTTAGCAATTTTTTTTATGAAAAATTATGTAGAATCCTAGAAATTTTTATAAGTATTTTTTTGAGGTTTGAAAAATGGGGGTTTTTGAAATTGCAAAGCTCTGAAGATTTCAAAGGTTTCATTTGCAGATTTTGAAGGTTTTTCTACCAAGTACGAGGGTTTCTTGTCTTAAAACTGTGTTTTTTAGAGGTTTTGTTTGCCGTGTTCAAGAGTTTCTGCATTTGCTCATGGAGGGTTTTCTGATTTTTTTTCCACAAAAAATATAATTGGAGGGTTAGCTGATTTTTGTTCCACAAAAAATCATGGATGGATGGTTTTTTGATTTTTTCAGAGGTAGTGTTTTGTGATTTTTTCCAAAAAACAAATGTGGAGGGTTTTGCATGATTTTGTCCTAAAAATCGTGGTCTTTTGTTTCTGAGTTGTCTAATTTTTTTCCAAAAAAATCACAATGTGTTTTTTTGTGCGATTGTCATACAAAAATCATGAGTTTCTTTTTAGATTTTTGAGTTCAAGGGTTTTGCTTGAATTTTTCCACAAAAATCTTGTTTTTTGTAAAAAGTGGGAAAAATCATGGCTTTTTTGTTGTGGGTTTGCTGGTTTTTTTGAGGATTTTCTTTTTATAAAAGTGTGGGGTTTTTCCTCAAAATGAAGGTTTTTGATGATTTTTTCACAAAATCGTGCCTTTCCATCTTTGACAAAACGTTTTAACGGTTTTTTTTTGGTAAAAATCATAGTTTCTTGTAGAGTGTTTTGTGTCGTACCTCAAGTTTGAAGGACAAGTGTTGTTCCTACAAATGTATTAGAGTTTACTGGTGTTCGTGGGTTTTGACAATTTTTGGCGAACTTGTTTTTTAGAGTTGTGAAGTTTTTTGAAGCTGATCTTGGCGTCTCTGGAAAAAGGGAGGGATAGCTTTGTTACCCAACATCATGTTGCAAGGATTATGGTAAAGTTGGTTATATCTAGAAGTTCTGTAGCACCAAGTTGGGTCTCAACAACAAGCTCATGTCACAGAGTGTTCTAATGAGAAGGGGTCAGCCTTCTATGCTTTCATGGCCAAATGACTTGTAGCTTCAGTCTTATGTAGGGTAATTAGTTAATAAATTGACCATTAAGAGGGTATTTGAATAATATTGTATTATTTACCTTATAATGGTCATTCAAGTCACTTAATGTTTCTACAATTAGATAGTGCAGTATCTTTCTATTTTTGCTCCCAATTAACAATTGTTTCTTTTAGAAACATCATTTTTTTATTTCCTTATTTAAGGATCCTTCATCTCCTTTGTAATTACTCATTTAATCAATCAATTATCATTTCAAGATCATTCAACACATGGTTTGTAACAGTTGAATTCATTGGAGCTGTCTTGTTGGTGCTTTCCCTTGTTTTCATCTCTTTGCCATCCAAAACTACCAAGGAACCTAGGAGTGCAATTCCCTCTAATTGATTTAGAAGTAGCAGGTGGAACAATTTAACCTCTGTGAAGCCTCAAGGACGCAAAGAGTCGGTTTTAAAGTAAAATCTCACCTAATAATGGCTTTAGACCAAGGAGGTTGTTGTCAACTCAAATTGTCCTCTCTAGAACAACTTTGTCAAAACCTAACAAAGCTGGAGCCTTACAGCTGATATTTGAAACAAGCATCGTTTACGTTGTGGATCCCTTGGATGTTAAGAAATCCCTTTTGGAGCCATGCTACCACCTTTCCAACTGAGATCAATAAACACCGCACACAACATTGGCCTGTCAACCACCCTACCACAAGCCACCAAATAAACATCAACAAAACATGTTCACAAGCACAATTACCTACTTCACACACGCCACAATACAAGAGATTTCCTACCTTACAAGAAAATTGCCCACAAGAATATGGTAACATAATGACAACAAATACTCTGATAAATGCATCCTTCTCGCACCCAAAGTGTGTAGGGTCTTAAAAATGAGTAGAGATCAAAATTCATGGGAGCTTTAAAGAAAAGTAGGCGTCTAACCCTTTCCAAGACATAGAAATGTGACCGTAAAGTGGCATAATGAGTCCTTGATCCATTCGAAAGTTAGCTAAAAAGTTAGCCACAAAATTAACTGTATGCTTGCAATGTTGGTATCTAACTGCGGAGAATTAAGATTCTAGAGCTAATGCTTCTTTCGCATAGTGCTTGAGACATTGGTGAGGGCAAGATCCTTTCTTCAGGGCACTGATTACAATCAAGGAGTCTCCTTCCACAATTAAACTTAACATACCTTTAGCTGTTGTTGCCGCCTTTCCACCCACCAAATCTTCCCATTTTGCTTCATTATTGGTTCACTCCTAGGAAGAGAGAACCACATATGGGAAGTTCCTTGCTACATCTTTGACTAGGAAACTTGTACCAACATGGCCAGGCTTGCCATGAGATGCAACATTTAATTTAATCTTATGAAATTTTCATGGGGGATTCAAAACCTTGTTTTTCTCATTAAAAGTGTTGTAGTGCCGAAGTTACCGATTCTGGTACAGGTACGAGTATGGGTGTGACCTGCAGGTCTGTATGTATATGTATATATATGTGTGTGTGCGTGTATATATATGTTGAAACATCAAAATTATAAATTATAACTATAAATGTATAACTATAAGAAGAGTGGTACTCATAAATCCATAATCGACCATAAATCAAATTTTTAAATGCCTCATAAATTCTTCATGTTTTAAATTGTTTTTTCATTGTGGGGCTCTTTTTTGGATACCCATGGCATCGGGTAGGCTTGGTCTCGACCCAGATTCGCCTAGGGTTCGGCCCTAGCGCTCAAATCCACTATGGGTACGACCGGGCTGAACCCATAGTAAATTGAGGGGCTCAGACTGAACCTTGGACAAATCCAGTGGCAAACTCAAATTGGATGTGGTTCCGGCTCCAAACCTAGACCATTTTGCTCAAATCTAGTAACTTAGTGGAATCCATCTTCTCTCTATTAATTCAAAAGTCTCTTACCCCTTGAATTGGGAGGTTTATGTCCTTAATTACTACTAGGGATTGCTCAAATTGTTGGAAGAAATTGTCTTCAAAATATTTGCTATTTTGGATTCCATTATTGCAAGAAAAAAATTTGACGACCCCACCCCTTGGAAAGTATTTTAGAAAATCAAGGTTTTAGTAAAGTGCATGGAAGATGTTGTAAGTTCAATTTTCTCACAATCAATCTTCAACAAGGGATGGTTTAGTGATGCTAGAGTATTGTTCAAGTGATGAGATGATATTGGACAATGGGTTATTTCATCAATAGATGTGTTGGCACTCAAAGTTGTAACCCCACATTCCTAGAGAGGGGAGACTGTTAATTTTATGTGATCAGATGTTAAAGCAAAAATCAGAACGGTAAATTAAAACAAATCAAATGAAAAACACATGAGACTCAACAAAATTACCCTGGGAAAACCTCCTGATAGGAGGGAAAAAACCCAACATCAAATAGATTATCTGTTATTGCCCTTCAAGATCAAATTACACAACTCACAGTTTGATGATTTGTTAAGGATCATAGATCAACGAAGCAAATCAAAATATATTGCCATTCAAGGAAGTATTGCCAATGAAGTAGACCTCAGATCTGTTTTTAGATTGCTGCCCTAGATCAGAATGATGATCACTGTTCAATCCTAGATATGAATCAGATCTGAAATGTCAGATGTATTATAACTCGCTGTCACAGTGTATGAATGCTGCCTTTAATATTTGCTGTGTATGAACGCCCAGATTTGTATAAATTGCAGTCTGAATATATATTGTATGCATGCCCAGATGTGGATGAATTAGACCAGATCTCAGTATCTCAGTCCTATATATATTCGCTGCTACACATAATGAAGTTGCCACCATGAATTCGCTGTCCAGTATGATACTCATATCATAAAGTCACTGCCTTGGATTAGACTTATGTTCGCTGTTTTGGATTAGATCAGATTGCTTGCTTGAAGAATTTGCTGACTCATGAATGGGATAGTTCGCATATCTTCAATCAGATTGCCTTTGTTATATATATATTTACAATAATCAAATCCTCATATATATGAGGTAGAACCTTTCATTTATATTGACGCCATAATTGGGCCCAGCCAATAATTAATTCAATTTATAATATTTTAATTATTTTAATTCTCTAATTAAAATAACTAGCATAAATAAATTATTTAGTTCTCCAATCAAATAATTTAATCTCTATATTCTTTAATTCTCTAATTAAATAATAAATAATTTAATTCTCCAATTAAATAATTTAATCTCACAATATATTATTTAATTCTCCAATTAAATAGTTAATTCATCCAATCTCACAATTAAATATATTATTATTTAATTCTCCAATTAAATAATTAATTGATTATTTTAATTCTCCTAATTAAAATAATAAATTATTTAACTTTCCAATTAAATAATTAATCTCACAATAGATTATTTATTTAATTCTCCCAATTAAATAAATTATTAATCCATCCATAGATAATATTATTTAATTTTCCAATTACATATATTATTTAATTCTCCTTTATTAAATAATTAATGTATTTAAAATAATTAATTCATTCTTTTAATTCTTCTAATTAAAATAATGTGAGGCTAGAATCCGATCTAGCTACCAAACATTAACAGAGATCAATACTCAAGGCTTGGGAAATATGGCATCTTGAGGATAGGGCCGAGGCTCATCAATATATAGTGAAGAATTGGGGACCTATGCATGAGAGTGGAAAAGCTCTTCTCGTCTAGGCTCTACTAGGCAAGTAGGGGTGTTACCTAGGGTATCGGGAGGCAATTAAAGACAAATGAAATAAGACATAGAGCTAACAAAAATCATGCTCAATGTGCTATGAATCCCCAAGATTTGTCTCTAAAATCATGCTTACACTAGTTACAAAGAAATATTTAAGACCTAAAATATGCAGATAACAACTCACTTGCACATCCATTAAAAGATAATAGCATTTTTGTGCCCCTAGAAGTGAATCCACTAAACTATGCATACACAAGTGCAAGAGGTAAACATACTATTATGATCCTCTGCCCTTTTATCAATTTGAGCTCACATAAGACGTGGCACAAGTTGCATAATTGAATCATGAAAGTATGGTAGAACCTAAGTTACTCTTAAACCATTGATTTCAAGAGAAAAATATTCGAATTTATGATTGGTTTGGCCTCTCAGCAGTTGGGACCGGTGCCTGCTCCACTGGGCAATTAAGTCCAATTTTAGAACAAATTTGAAAACCCCTAGAGAAACTAGACTTGCATATGCATACAAATCATAAATAAAGTATATCTACAAGTAAACATGCTTCACATATTCATCTCAGAACAATATCAATCCACATACAATAAGAAGAGACCATGACAAAATAGGTTGCAATGCATCATAATGCTTTCATCTTAATCAACTCGTTATTACATCAGGCCAGCAAATGTGGCAATGGAGAACTAGTACCGGGACTCAAAGGATCCCTGAAATGTTACAAATTGCCATGTTGACATTCAGTCATAGACAAACCCTTGCATGGATGATTCTCCTTTCGTTTATAAAAAGTGTTTCACCCTTTACAAACTTGACTTTCATTATTTAATGCCCTAGACCAAACTTCGATACCTTAGACCAGAAAATTGGTTCATAGTCAAATATGCCACTTTGTGGTACAAGTGTATGTAGAAGAGATCTTCATTGGACCGGTTGACTGGTTGGTACCTTGGGGTAGAGGAGAAACCATCACCATGCTCATACAGGGTATCAAATATCTATTCGCAGCATTGCAAAAGTGGCATTACATACAAACATGTCCAAGCCGCCCATGGCTGTTTCATCCGCAATTGCATGGGCAAACACTTGAATGATGAATCCATACTTTGGAGGGGTCCACATGGATGTATAGTCATTTGAAAATCATTCCATGTCCAACCACCTAGATGAGGGCATTTAATGCCTTTCATTGTGTGTAGGGGGTAGGTGTGAACTTGCTTTTCATCAATAGAATTCCAAGAGAATCAATTTGGGTTTGCAATTTGTAGAGAGGGTAGGAAAGACCTTGTTGTGTAAGTGTTGCAGAAACCAAAGGTTTGGGCGCAATGTACAATTGTAGGAGGGGATTAAAAATTTGGGGAGCAAGTGCATGGAGGAGCAATAGAGTTGGGGCATATTGTGTGAAGTGTTGAAAAGTTGGACACGAAGCTCAAGTAGAAGTTGGATGTGGATGAGTAAGATGTAGTTGGAAGTGATGGAGAAAACTTTGCAAACAACATGAGGCACGAGGGATGAAGTTGGAGATGCAGTTGCAAATTTTGGGAAATTGCATGAAAGCTTCAATGTTCTGGAGTATATAGTGGGCAGAACTCAGAGTTCGGAGAGCAGTTTGCAATGGATTACAAAGGAGAGGAAGAAGTCCATAGGGAAGAAGCATGGTGAGGATATAGAAGGCGAAAGGATAGGAGCAAATTTTAAGGGAGGAAAGTCTGTTGAGTTAAGTAGAGTACAAGGATATGCAAGTACTTTGCAATATTTGCATGCTTGTGTAAAAAGTTCAAAAGTTCGTGGTGTAAAGCGAGTGGTAGGTAGAGATTGGCATGCAATTGGCATTGACTACATAATTATATCAGACCTCTAGAACTTCAAGATGAACATAATTTGACTTGAAAACCCTCTCCACACTTAGAAATTTACAATGAGGACATCCAAAACGCATAAGACTTCTCTTAAGAAGCAAGAGACATAAGCATTTGCACTATAAGAAGACCATGCCAATGCAATGGGGCCTGTTGATTGGCCACCATAGGAACAAAAATATTACTAGGGCTTAAGCCAAACATGTCCAAAATAAAAGCAAAGTAGACATGCAATTTTTATTAACAAGGGACATAGGTATATAAGAACGTAAAGTTGTCAAATTGAAGATAGTGCTAGCAAGATGGAGGAGTTTACGGTGTTGAAAAATATTTGGCTCTAGTGAATGTAGAGATTGTTTAGAATGTGCACTATATCAGCTAACTTTAGTGTAATGTCCCCAAATTGGGGTATACCTAACTTTTGCCCCAAAGTAACAACTACACAACAAAATTGTTTACAAATAGTATTCTATAATTAAATATATGATAGAATCTTTAAAGTAAATAAGCAATTAAATTAAACAACATCTCATACGTGGATCTAATTTATGGTTCTATTTCCCTCAATCAACCATAGTAGGGGTTGAAGGGGAGAGCACAATAGGGTTCTTGCAACATTCACCGCAACCAAGCCCAAGGGCGTGATACAACACCCTTTGACCCACAAGTGGCAAGAACCTCATCCATCCAAGGTGGGATGACCTACTTATAAGGAGAAACCGTCTCTACCCTCCCTACTTGTGTCTCCTTATCAACCCAGATATGATGGCTTGGAATTCTTTAGTTCACTTCTAGCAACCAACCATTGTAGAGATTGGAGAGGAAAGCATAATAGGGTGCCCAAAATATTCGCCTCAACAAAGCCCTAGGATGTGATATGACACCCCTTGGCCTACAAGTGGTAGGAACCTTTTCCATCCAACATGGGGTGGCCTACTTTGAAGAGGAACCCATCTTTCACCTCCCTATTTGTATTTCCTTACCAACCTCTACAAGATTGTTAGTAGGAGAATAAGTAACTTTAATGAATACATAAAGAATCTAAATTGATTAGCATTTCACATTGGTAACTATACCAGGATACATAATGGATTTTATGTTAAACAACATCATTTCAATGTATACCGCAGTACGTGCTAGAACACAAGAGTTCTGTATGTTGAAATGCAAATTGCTTATATTCAAAACTGATCTCATCCAATTCCTTGATTGCCCTTCCCTCAAATGGAGTTCTTCCTTATACAACCTCCAATTGGTAATAGAGGGTTATGTCCATATGGTCACAACCTTCTTAAGAGTGGTGTCCTTTCACAACTGTGCTTTGCCCCTTAACTAACAATTCATTGTTTTTTAACATATGAGATCACCGCCTTAATGAAATTGCTTCTCAACCATTATAAATACCATACATATATGTGCCTTATTGTATAGAGGCCGCTATGTATACACTATCCTTTGCATCGATGCTGGGTCAAATTGTTAACATTTGATGGGATACAATCATTGCCTTCTCTTTGTTGTTTGTCTTGGTCTGATCTAGATAAGATTTTTTTATAAGTCTTAAAAATAAGACAATTTTTTGTGCATGGGTGTTTCTTCATTTACTTAAGGATGGTGCAAGTATTTGGTATCATTTTGGGGGCATGACAGTTCACCCTTCCCAAAATTGTTTGTCCTCAAGCAATTTTAAATTTCGATGGTCAACGATCTCAACTCCTTTCCAAGTGGTGTCTTTTGAGGATAGACCCTTCCATCTAACCAAGTACTCAGGAATGGACTTATTCTTCAATATTTTTCTCGCACATCAAGAACGGTTTCAAGTTCCAGAATTTACTTGACTTCGTTATCGGGCAGAGGTTATTCCAAACATAGAGTAACATGTGATCCTAGTACCTGTTTGAGTTAGGCATGAAAAATATTGTGGATTCTGCTATTAGCCCGTAGTTCCATTTCATAGGAAACCTCTCCTATCCCTCTCAAAATCTTGTATGGTCCATAGAATCTAGGTTTAAGCTTCTTGGCTCCACTGACCTTGATCAATGAATGCTTATAGGTTTGTAACCTTAGAAAAATCAAGCCTCCCACTTCAAATGTCCTTTTTGTCCTTCGATCAAAATATATCTTTTGTTGGTTTTGTGCGTGATGTAGAATATCTTTAACTGTATTCATAATGTCCATATTTTATTGCACAAAGTCTTTGGCCCCTAGTGCACGTCTTCCTTGGAGAATCAAACTTCCAAATGAGGTTGCCCCATACCCATGCAAGGCCTTGAAGGGGCTCATCCCTATCGACATATGATGAGCGGTATTATAACAATATTTCCCAAGGTGTAACCACATGATCCATGCATTTTGTTGTCCTCTAACATAGTTTCTTAGGTATCCTTCCAACCATTTGCTTACAATATTTTCTGTCCATCTGTTTGGGGATGATTACTTGTGCTTGGTGTGAGTTCTTTCCCTGCTAGTTAGGAAGGTTTTTGCCAAATCAAGCTAAGTAATCAGCTGTCTCCGAAATGTGGGGAAATAGGGTTCCTTAGTCTTTTGCAGGCAAACTAGGTCTCTTTAGCTTATTTCCCTAACCATATTGCATTGGAAGGAGAATGATCCGCTTGGCTTAAGGATACTTGGGCACAAGGTGAATTCAGTGGTCCTTCGTGAGGGGAGTTAAAAGGTGACTATGCAATTGTGGAAGATGAATGCAAGATCTAGGGTGAAAGATGGTGAGATAGTGACTTTCAACGTGCATAGGAAGATAGGAAACCAATATGCAAATTCCGTCAACAAATTTGGGATGTACAAATGATGACTGACCCGTGATCTGAATTTTGTGCAGATCAGGGGGACTTGGTCGCGTTGGGCGACTGACTCCTGGGAGGTAGTTGCGTGGGGCGACCCACTCACAATAGTTTTTGATCTAACAACAGACGTTCTACAACTTTCTTGACGCTCACTTTGGACCTTTCTCTGTGCATCCGCCACCTGTTCTTGCACACATAAAAGAGAGAAAATGTCGGGTTGAAAGGGTTTTTCCTAGGTCAAACCCTAGTTTTGGAGTTAATCATGAAATTGAAATAAATTGAAATATAATTGAAAGTGTGCTGTTAGGTAGCAGAGGCTAGATTTCAAAAATGAATGCTTATACCTTAACATGCCTTTTTGTTGAAATGCTCATGAATATGTTGATGTTGACCTTGTAGAGTTAAATTTAGGAAATGTAGATCATGGACGCCATCATGAATGCACAACTCGAAAAATTTACTCCTTGTTTTCAATGCCTTCGATGCTTGATCTCTTGCTCTTGAGGACTTGAGTGCTTGGATTTGAAAATGCAATTGAGTGATCAAGTGTAGATTGAATTGGATTGATTTGTTATCAAAATGAGGGGATGAGTTGCTTTTATACCTTTCCCTAGCATTTTGGGGTGTAAATTTCGGAGCAAGCCTACACAGTCTTGAATATTCTGCTTCCGCAAGCTAATTGTTGCGTGATTTAAATTTAGGCCTTGATTGCGGGAAGCTGGTCGCCCAAGGTGACCCGCTCCTCGCAATGTAGGCACAAATTGGGACTTGGGGTCCGGAATATTGAGAAGAAGCCAAAATTTGATTTGGATTAAAAGTTGGATCAAGTACTTAGAGCACGAGAGGCCAAAAATGCTAAAATAGGGCCTAAGTGAACAAGAAATTGCATAGAGATGCTATTTATGACGCTACATTTAGCCCCCACTTTAGTGGGAGTATGAACCTTAATTCATACTCTTGGTAAAGTAAATCTTAGCATTCAAAAACTTTCCTGAAGGTAAACGAGACAAGGAAACACCAAGCCCCCAAGTGATGCAGGACGTTATCAATCTAATAACAGGACAAAAGGAGCAACACATGAAAAGAAAGAGAAAGCAAAGGCATCATTGTACTGGCCTAGTAAGGTTAAGCTTACTATGAGTCATGTAGAGAGGTTAGTGCAAAGGAGAATTGAATAGTCTAGCAAGTTGTGTTGTGCTAGTCAACTCACCCAAAGGGTAACCAAGCAAAGCATTGTATGCAAGGAAATCCACTAGAAAATTGGTGCAAAAGATAACCAAACAAATTATTGTATGCAAGGAAATCCGCCAAGAAGACTACAAAGCTAAAGGCATAGTTTGCTAAGTAACTTGAAAAAAATGGCCACAAAAATTGTTTTGTGTGCATAAATTGTAACAAAGAGTGGAGTGTATGCCCCTACATTAATGCCATTGCGTACGCCTTACTAGGAGCAATAGTTTTAAGGTAGCATGCATACATCCAAAAGACGAGTATTTTGCCACAATGATATGCCCCCAAGCAAACACAAAATCAAGAAAAAAAGAACACATGACAAAAGAGAGTACATTAGAGATCCATTAACTAGGGTCAGTATGTGGGTTTGATAACTCATCTATATCAAGTATAATTGCATTGAATTGACCTCATCCCCCAAAGGTAGTGGAATTACTACCACAATGGAAGAAGATCACATAAGATGAACATAGTCTTTTTGGGTCAACATTGCAGAGACTTGTTGATGTGCGTTTTATGACCCACCAAACAGTAGAACAAAATACCGATGTATCTTATTCTCTCTTGATCAAAGTCTCGTGTATGCTAAGATTGTGAGAAGATCATACGATGACTCCAAGGTTCCTTTTATGTCAAGTCTTGACTGTGGTTAAGCTTGGTGGTAAATGTGATTTGTTGATGATCACAAGGGGCCTTACGTTTTCAGTCTTGGAATGATTTCACATCATGATGAATACGAGAACTATCAAAAGATTTGCAATGAAGCTCTTCTTTTTTTGGATTTTCAGGAGATATGCGGAATAAAAGGGGTTTAAGGGTTTAGAAATTCTAGTCTAACCTAAGGGTAATGATAGCAATGGTTGGTATTTTGGTGGACAAATTCCCGAATAACCGAGTTCCGCTTCACCAAGTTAAACTACTTCACGTGAACCAGTGCAATCTTCAAGGGTTATGCAAAATATTTTCATACCACCACGAACACCATCATGAAGAACAATGTACGTGAATGACAAAAGTTAAGCATATGCAGGAATGGGGTTCAAGCTAACTTTGCACAACGATTTACAATCAGTAAAACGTCAAAAGTATGAACCAAAGGAATTCATCAAAACACCATCATATTTTCCATTGAAGTCAACACTTTTCTAACAACTTAATCTAAATATGGGAATTATGAAACCAAGCAAGCACTAAAACACATCAAGTATTCACCAAACTTCAATGAAAACTTTATTGTCTTAGTAGCTCTTAGCAACAATCTAAAAAATCCATTGCTTGCAAATGAGAAATGAGGCCTTTATATAGGTCCTCGAATACAACAGGTGGCCCGAATCAAAACAATAACGGATGGCCCAAATTTTGCCACCTCAACCCTAATTAGGGTTAGGGCAATAAGAAGGAATCTACATTTATGAGAATAACTATGAGGACCAATCATGAGGAAAATCTTCACCATAATGGGTAATAAATGCCCACTATGCATGCATGTTCAGGAAGAGAGGGGTGAAATAAACATCCTCTATGCATTAAATGCACTGTTTTCCTTGATGTATTATTCTTGATATCCTTCTTTAAATGCATTGACTTTGACTTGAAGATCTTCGACTAGCTGGTGGAGACAACTGGGCGCCATGTCAGCACTGTATCATTTTGTAATCTAAATCCAACTCTGATTACTTCTTCTGAAATTATCTCTGCTTGAACATTTCCATCCTTCCATGTACTTTTTTGGAAATTTATGGATTGGGATCCTTTGTTGATGATTATGTCATTCTGGAGTTTCTTCACATAGAACATCCCTTGGTCATGCTCTCGGATTTCTGGATTGAATTTTGATCTTTTAAAGTCCTAAACCTTGAATGCTTTGAATTGGGTCGTTTGAAACTTGGACGCCTTCAACACTGCAATTGGAGTTTTGGAATTTGAATGTCGTCCTTGATCACGCGAGACTGAAATTCTTCCCCCTGCAAAATGAAATAATCGACATAAGAATCTCATAAAAATTCTTTCATATTTTCTCTCTTCAAAAAAACAATCCTCTCTAACATTCTATGCCTCCTCTGATTCTTCAAACTCTTTGCAAATTCATCTCTCTAGAAAGACATTTTCTCTCTCCAAAAACTCTCTTTCTCTCTCCTCAAAACTTCACACCTTCCTCTTCTCATGCTTTAACTTCACTTTCTCCCGCTTTTTCTTTTATTTTCCAAGGATTCCCATTTTTCAAGATTTTGGAATTTTCTAAGATTTTCGATTTTTTCAAGATTTCGAATTTTCAAGATTTTGGAATTTTCCCAAGATTTCCAAGATTTCAAGATTTTGGAATTTTTTAAGATTTTCAATTTTTCTAAGATTTCCAATTTTTCAAGATTTTAGAATTTTCCGAGATTTCATAATTTATCCAGGTTTTGAATTTTTCCAAGAGTTCTAATTTTTTCTTCCATGAAGGAGAAATTTTCCAACACTTAGCCATTTTTTCATCTTTCTTTGCAATTTCTTCTATGGAGGAGAAATTTTCCAACACTTGGCCATTTTTCTTCCATGAAGGAGAAATTTTCCAACACATGGCCATTTTTTCAAAATTTTCTACTTTTCCGAAATTGCAGAATTTTCCAAGATTTTTCACTTTTTTCCGAAATTTCAGAAATTTCCAAGATTTCCAATTTTTCCAGGATTTCAAAATTTTCAAGATTTCAAATTTTCCAAGATTTCCAATTTCTTTAGGATTTCAAAATTTTTCGAGATTTCCAATTTTTCGAGATTTCGGAATTTTCCAAGATTTCCGAATTTTCCAAGATTTCCAATTTTTCCAAGTTTTTCCATTTTTCCAAGATTTCAAAATTTTCCAAGATTTCCAATTTCTCCAAGATTTCAAAATTTTTCATTTTTCCGAAATTTCCATTTTTCTAATGTTTTTCATTTTTCCAAGATTTCCAATTTTTCTAGTATTTCAAAATTTTCCAAGATTTCCAATTTTTCCAAGTTTTTCTATTTTTCCAAGATTTCAGAATTTTCAAAGATTTCCAATTTCTCTAGGATTTCAAAATTTTCAAGGTTTCAAATTTTCCAAGATTTCAATTTTTTTTTGAAAAAGGTGGCATTGCCACTTAAAATATTATTTTATAATTTTTTTTAGACTGATTCAAAAAGAGCTCCTAGAGAAAAGAACCAGGAAGAAAAACTCCGGTCATTGCCAAAACATATGATACAAATGCCTGTTGCTAGAGAGAGCGAAATACTAAACTGAAACCCCCCTCTAGCCGAAGCTAGTTACAATAAAAGCACTCAAAATTTTGAGCATTTTAACTCATAAGCCCCAAATAAAAGAGTTCATCGTTTACAACAAATACAAGTAATATAGTGGGTCAAAGACAAATCATATAGAAGAGACGAAGCAGAAATCATCTCGACTCGAAAGCAAATAGGAAGATCAAATCATAAGGCCAGTGGCAAAAAAGTCTTCCAACCTGGTATTAAAACCTGCAAACAAAATCATGATATGCTGCAAAAACATATAAGTGAACAAAATTACTCCTCCATGAAAGTTGTAGATGAACCACCCGAACCCAATTGGAGATTCACCATGTCAGCAGGATCGCCATAGATATTACTATTAAAGTCAGGAATATGTCTAGAAGAGGGAGAAGAAGCCAACGATGGCTACTCATTAGGAATTTGGACATTAGCAGGAACTGGGGCTAAATCTTGCTCCAAAAGATCGAACATAGCAAAAACAATCAAGTGAACACCATTTACACTATCTGTGCCCAAGAATCTACCAAATTGATGCAAAGCAAATTTAATCTGCCTGAAAGATTGTCGTTCCAAGGCTTTTTTACTAATAGATTTCAAAATTTTCATTTTTCATTTTTCCATTTTTTCTGATATTTTTCATGCCTTTCCACTTTTGGATATTTCAAGGGTGTTTCCAGACTTAACCATTTTCTGATTGGCTGTCTCGCTTGCTCATTCTTTTGGATATAGAATTGGATACCCTTTTGTCTCTTTATCAGTCATAGATCACTTGTTGCCAAAATAGACCTGCCAAAAATAGACTTTTTAAAAATAGTAAGTTGCTCCAAAGTCAAAAGAAGGCCAATCTAGGAGGCATAGAAATTTACTAAAAATAGACACTGCTAAAAATAGTAAGTACTTCCAAACTCAAAATAACGCTATTCTGGGATGTAGTGAAACTTACTAAAAATAGACATACTAAAAATAGAAATTTCCAAAAATAGCAAGTATGTCAAGACTTTCAAAATCTCACTGACATTTGTTTTTGAAAGATCAATTCTCATTCACACTTGACCTAATTCACAGACAAACACAGTTTGCATTCTAGGAGTCAGGTGGAGAACACTTTTCTAGAGTTGGCTAAATTTTACTAGTTCTCACATTAAAACACGGGGAACCGTAGGGGACTGAGCCTAAAACTACCAAGAACAAAAGCCAAAAAGACAAGGCCAACAAAAAAAGAGGGGGGTCCCCATTTGCAATGGGATGATGTGTGAAAAGGTCACAACAAGACCAAAAAGAGAGATGGATCTCAACGCTTTGCATCATTCCCAAGTAGACAACACAAAGACACATTTACAACAATTGCACATACACGACATAACATATATATATGACATATAGAAGAATGGTACGACAAGTTTAGTCCCTTTATTACCTTGCACCAACAATATATCGCGAGGAAGTACATTACGTACAAGCAAACACACAAAAGAGTCTATTGCACAAGCGAAGTTAGTCAAGCATATTGTACACCTCCCAATCTTGCTTATCATCACTTAGGGATGGTGGACAAGATGCAAGAGGAGCAACAACAAGCATGGTAGATGAAGCTACTACGAGTTCCAAACAAGGACCATGCTCTAGTGACGAGTCACTTTTTTTTGTCACAGGGAGCTAGGATTAATGCTTTGCAAAATCTTGAAGAAAGTTCATAGTTGATTTCAATAACCTCATACATACCATCATAATCATTGGGATCAATATTATTTGCATCAATGTTAGTATCAACAACATTACCATCCATATCATCATGTAGATTAATCACAATAGGATCTTTAATGTGAAAAGAACAATTATCATGCTTAGAAAACTTTATCTTTTTAAGATGTTCTTCCTCCCTTGGGCTATTCAAAGATTGGTCAAATGTGATTAAAGCATCATTGGGTGTCTTAGGGGAGGAAATTTTTTGGGAAGCAAGTTCACGAGCTATAATGCCCCCCTTTTGAAATAGGATTTAATAATAAACAATAATTATAAAATTAAAATGTAAAAAATAAAAAAATAAAATTTTAATTATGAACATAAAAGAGTAAAATTAAACATAAACATAACTAAATGTTAGTTAAGTTAAATGAATGGGCATGAGATGAAAAATTGTGACTCCCTCAATCATGAGATATAGAAAGGAGAAGAGAACTTTCATTTGAAAGGGGGAAAGATGGAGGAAGGAAGAAATAATGGAAGATATGAATCTTTAATGGAAGAGAAAAGAGGAATGAGAAGAAAATAAGAAATTGGCTCCTTCAATAAGCAGAAATGATGAAGGGTTGTGACTCTTCCAAAGGGTGGTAATTATGGAAGGTTGTGACTCTTTCAAAGGGCAGCAATGATGAAGGGTTGTGACTCTTTCAAAGAGTGGTAATCATGAAAGGTTTTGACTCTCAAAGTGCATAAATGATGGAAGGTTATGGCTCTTTCAGAGGGTGGTAATTGTGAAAGGTTGTGACCCTTGCAAAGGGGCAGACATGGTGAAGGGGTGTGACTCTCCGTCATATTGGAAGATGTAAAGGGGAGAAGGTTTCATTTGAGGAGACCATCCGAGGAGGATCAGAAATAAATGAAAATATTAAAATAAGAAATCAGGTCACTGAGTAATCAGATAAGGATACAATTTCAAAAAGAACATATATATTAATCTGCAGTCCCTATTCTTGTTGGGGGTATGGTGTATATTATAATGAATTGCATGATAATTATTGGTCTTGCATTTGATGTAGAATATTCGACCTTGTTGTTGATATACATATTATATGATTTTAACTTGCTTTATATCTGCTTGTATATAATGTGACACATGACAATTCCCTTACTGAATCTTGTACATTGGGCTATCTCATTTTGGAGGGGAGACATGGTACATATGAAGGATTGCAAGTAGCTAGGAAGCCATGTTGGTAGAGACACCTCGAGTGGGGTTGGGAGACCAGATGAAGGTTGTCATTTCGTGCTCTTGAGCTGGGTGGAACACCTCGGGGTGCCTTGTATGGGCTCCCAACTGGTGCTCCATAATGACGATAAGTTGGATAGATAGAACGCCAAGGGAATCCCATATGTTGAATATTATAGTAGTGAATTGGAATTCTATTTGTGTAGTGTTGGCTTGTACGCTTATTTATCTTGTGATACTAACCTGGTTGCACAACCTATACCAAGATACGAAAGTGACAATTCCCACTCCCAAGCATTATTCAAACCCTAAAAGAGAATTTTAGGGCAGATTGAGTTAAGTCCCAGTAGGGGACATTATACGGGCCTTGACACGAAATCTTCGGCGTCAATCCTTAGTGCTGCAGTTTATTTTGGTTTGGCTTGAAATATGTGAAGGTTTAGATCAATCAACATCAACTCCTTTTCTTTCTTTGTAGGAGGAACGAAAGGAACCTTACTAGGTTGAGAGATGGAAGAGGCTGGACATTTCTATGAAGTAGGAGGTGGAACTGAAGCATATATAGGACTGGAAGGTGTAGGAAGGAGTCCAAGTGTAGGATGAGGAGGTGGAATATCCTTGGGTTTTCTCAACTTTGGTTTCATGTCATTTTTGAACTTTTGATAGGATAGGAACATAATGTCTTCTGGTGGTTGCAATGGTTGAGGTGTTTGAGGGCAGAAGAAGTCAAGGGTGAAGTTTCCACGACTTGCTAATGACTTATAGTGACTATGATTGATCGTGATAATTTCTCCATTATGAGGAAACTTCAAACACTTATGGATAGTAGAAGGAATAGCTTTCATGGAAGTAAGCCAAGGTTGTCCTAGTCTCACTTGAAATCTATCGGATGTAGGAATAATGACAAAGGTGACATCTAAGCACTTCTTACCAGCTTCAACGAGAAGGCTAATAAAACCTATGGTAGGACAAGTAAAACCATCACTCACCTTAATCATCACATTAGATTTTTCACAAGTCTTTTGATGAAATTGTCTTGTAAAGAAATGTTCCTCAGTAATAACATTCACCATACACACAGAATCAATAAGCACTCCTTAGGAGAGTTCTCCATTAATCTTTGTGGTATAGGGGTGCATCATGTGCCTTAATAGTTTCCTTAGGATCGAAGGTAATGCAAGGTTCAAGCTTAGGCTTGGGTTTAGGTTTAGGTTGCTCAATGACGTTAACAACATAGTTGGCCACTTCACACGTATTGTCAATGCTCATGCTTATAGGGTTATTAGGCTCAACAATATTTGTGGAAGATGTTACATCCCTTCCTCGTGACCATATTATTTTATAATCGTAATAACTATTTCCTGTGAAATGTGACTGTTAGTTTAATGGAATTCAGTTAATTTTGGCTATGTTGATTTTCTAATGAGAATAGAAATGTATATTTTGTTATATCAATGAAAATAGTTTTAGCAGGAATTGAAGTTTCCTATATATAAAATAGGAAAATGAATTGTTGATGCATATTTATGTTATTTTGATAGCATGAGATTATTACAATGGCATGGATATCTAATTCTCCCACGTCAGTGGATGTAGTCGGCATAAAATGCCTATTGTTGTGGTTGATAATATTGGTTATCCGTCAATGTATTAATTATCTGTATTAAGTTTGTTATCACTGTCGAGTAGTTGTGTCAGTTGGTTGACGATTGTGTTCCTCTTGGCAACCGCCAGGTTCTTTAAATATGCTGTGTACCACCAAGGAAGGGAATAGTGTATCATGGGATAAATTGTAATCCTTGGCCGACCATCTTTGGTCTTCTTCTCTGTAATAAATTCATGAGCGAATAAAGATATATTTTACTCCTATATTTGGTACGCTCTGCCATCTGTATTATTAATTCATTTATGTAATTTACTAGGGATAGTAGTAAACATTTGGCGTCATTGCCTTAAAAGGAGTTGGGTCAGCATTGTGTGACTCATGCCCTTAGATCCCAATAAAGGCGAGAAGAGGCCACAAGGTGGTCAAGACCAAGTAACGATGCAATATTTAAGAATTGCAGAACAAGAACAGAGAAGAAGATTACAAGAAATTACCAGAAACTTACCGCCCCCTAATGAAACATACCTCACCAACCAAGTATGACAACCACAAATCCAGCTGAATACCACAAATCCGACTATGAGTTCTAGTCGAATACCATACCCAGTCCACTCACGTACTACACATGTGGTGTCAGTACGGTTGAAGGCTATTCCGTACGGTAGTTAGTTAGTTGGAGGTCTGTAGGCCGTACGGTGAGACAAATGGATGTACGATGCACATGGATTCCCTTTGCGGCATACAGATAGTGTATGAGCTGTATGACAGAACACACAACCGTACGGTGGAATTACTCACTTGGTGGCAATTGTATCAAGGCCGTACATTGTATGCTAGTGACCGTACAATCACTTACTTCCACTGCTGCGTATGGACTAAAGGCCGTACGAACACGGTTTTGCTCTCCCTCGGGTATGTGTACCAACATTGATTACCAGATTCATGCGTGAGTATGAAATAGAACACAGAGCGATAATGTGATGGACAAAGACACAAGTTAGGAGATTCACACAAGTAATAGACAAAATTGTATTCAATAATGATAGCACATCCGATTACAACAATCTCCGACTGGAAGCGAGCAAAATAGGGCGAGGAATTACTCTCACCCAAACTGCAAATACCAAGTAGGGAGGATCTTTCACCTCCAAAATGGCATACAACAAAACTCCAGCTGAAATTCACAATATCAATAAAATATGCAAAAATCAATATGAGAAATACATCCTACACGCCAGTCATAAATACCCGTCGGACAAACTCTCGAGGGTGCACAAATAAAGTCGACACGGCGACACCTACTCCTACGCTAAAATATAAGATGGGCCTGAGATAAACAAAAATTGATTGGAACCCAAATACAATATTATTATTTATTTTATTTAATGATGGGGACATTATAGTCCTCCCGTTCCGAAAATTGCTTGTCCTCAAGCAATCGCAAACTGGGGTGTTCCAAAATCTACTCACCTTCCTAGGTGGCATCTTCTAGCGGTAGATCCCTCCAGCGCACAAGAAATTCTTTGACTGTGCATGTCCTCAGCCTCTTCTCCCGAATGTTAATGATCTCGGCTAGCTCTAACACTAAGTTCCCTCCTTCGTTGAGGGGTGGCAGATTTGTTGAGATTGTGACGTGTTGTCCCACAGCTTTCTTCAGGCAAGACACGTGAAACACATTGTGGATTCGACTACCTTCTAGCAGATCCAGTTCGTAGGCAACTTGACCTACCCTCTAGACCACACGGTAGGGTTTGTAGAAACGTGGCCTCAACTTTTTTTTGCCATTTGTCTTCAGAGAAGATTGTCTGTAGGGCTGAAGTCGGAGGTACACCAGGTTGCCAATTTCAAAACTTCTCTCTATTCGGTGCCTGTCAGCATACATCTTCTACTGGTTGTGGGCCTTTGAAGGTTTTCCTTGAGAGACTTCAAAATGTCCAACCCTTCCTGTAGCCAATCCTTGGCCTTCGGCGCGCGGCTATCGCCTAGTGCCATATCAACGAATGATGGGGGCTCATAGCCATATAGTGCTTTGAGTGGTGCCATGCCAATCACCATGTGGTACATGGTATTTTTCAGTGTTCACCCAAATGCAACCACTTAACCCATGCCTTATGTTGTTCCAAAACATAGTTCCTTAGGTAGCCTTCCAGCCACTTATTCACACTTATTCACAATCTCGGTCTGTCCATCAGTTTGTGGGTGATGATTGGTGCTCGGTGACAACTCCGTCCCTGCGAGCCGAAGCAGTTTTGTCCCAAAAGATGCTGAGGAAGCGGCTATCCTTGTCGCTGACAATGTTCCGAGGGAGACCATGTAGGCAGAATACCTCACGAAAAAACAAATCAGCCACTTGTGCGGCCTAATACCTGCGAGAATGGTGAAGAAGTGTGCATACTTGGTCAGCTGATCAATCACCACGAAGATACAATCCTTCCCTTACACCTTGGGGAACCCTGAGATGAAGTCCATTGAGATGCTATCCCACTTTTGCTGAGGCATCGGTAATGGTTGTAATAGATCAGTTGGTAGTGTGTGCTCGGATTTGTTCTGCTGACAGGTAGCACATTCCCGAACATATTGTAGGACATCGTTCTTGAGACGCTTCCATGAAAATCTCTCTGATTTGTCTGTAGGTCTTCAGGTACCTTGGATGCCCGACCAAGGGGGAGTCGTGCATCTCCTTCAAAATTTTCTCTTTCATCCTCAACTCGGGTACTAAATAAATCCTGTCCATATAGTAAATGTCTTTGTCGACCACCTTGTATCTGTGGTCATGCTCTTCGCCATCCATCAGCTGACACACAAAAGGGTTCTTAGAGTATTCAACCAACAGGTATGCCTTCCAATCCGCCGAAATCTGAGACGAGCATATGGCGGGCTTTTTTGATAAAGCGTTGGCCACAATATTCTTCTTCCCCTTAACGTATTCAATATCGAAGTCAAACGCTTGGATTTTTCTCACCTACTTGTGTTGTCTTTCGTTCAGCCCCTGCTCCAAGAAATACCTTAGGGTGTTGTGGTCCGTACGGACGATGAACTTAGATCCGACGAGGTACTGCCTAAACTTCGTCAGGGCGTGCATGATGGCGAGCATTTCTTTGTTGTAGATGGAATACAACTCCACTCGAGAGTTTCCAACTCTCGAATGCAATCAGGTGACGGTCCCGCACGAGTACGGCCTCGATGCCTTCCCCTGATGCGTTGCATTCTACGATGAAGGGTCGAGTGAAGTCTAGTAATACGAGGACTGAACAGGAACTCATGGTTTCCTTCAACTTGTCGAAAGTACATTGTGCTTGTTCATTCCATTGGAAAGATCCTTTCTACGTCAGGTCAGTCAAGGGTGCGGTGAGCTGGCAAAAACCCTTCACGAACCTTCTGTAGTAACTGCATAATCCAAAGAACCCGCGTAGCTCGTAGAGAGTTGTCGGAGGCCCAAGATGGCTTGGATCTTTTCTTGATGCACCTAAACACCTTGACCACTGACAATGTGTCCCAAATATAGTACCTTCGTCATCCCAAACTCACATTTGGATCTCTTGGCGAACAAGGATTATGATTTCATGATTTCTAGCACTTCGTCCAATTTCCTCAGATGTTCCTCCCATGTCTTGCTGTAGATGAGTATGTCGTCGAAGAACACCAACAAGAATTTGCACAGTTGTTTGTTGAAAATGTGGTTCATGCAGGATTGGAAAGTAGCGGGTGCGTTAGTCAACCCGAATGGCATGACCAGGAATTCATAGTGTCCGTAGTGACAACGGAAGGCTGTCTTCTCCACACCTTGTTCCCTCATGCAGATCTGGTGGTAGGCTGAGCAGAGGACACTCGTTAATCTTGGGAATAGGGTACCTTTTCTTGATGGTCTTCTTATTGAACGCACGGTAGTCCACACACATCCGCAGGTTACCACCCCTCTTTTTCACTAACACCACCGACGATGCAAAAGGACTAGAATTGGGCCTGATCCATCCCTTGTCGAGTAGTTCCTGGATTGTCTTTTCAATCTCATCCTTAAACCTTTTAGGATGGCGGTATGGAGTGGAGATGACGGGCTTGGCTCCCTCCTCCAGCTCAATGGTGTGTTTAAAACCACGGTGCGGGGGTATGTCAGGTGGAATGTCGACGAAGACCAAACTGTGCTTGTCCAACACCGTTTGGAGCTCGTTGTCATGGTAGTACACGTGTTAGCCCTTCACAGGGGTGGTTGAAACCAAATAGTGTGCGGCCCAGAAAACGTCACCGTGTCTGAAAATGGCCTCCATTCGTCGTGTCGAGATTTCCTTCGGACCGTCGTTGGACAATCCCCTCAGTACTACCTTCTTTCCATCCACCTCGAAAGAGAACTCCATCCTCTTGAAACTCTGTGTGTATTCATCCAGAGTCTTCATCCACTGAATGCCCAGTATGACCTCCATGTCATCCAAATCTACCACGAAGAAATTGTCTGTTACCGTGTGGTTCCCCATGGTGATGCTCAGTTGTGGAACTAAATGGGTACACGACAAGAGGTTTACTCCCACCACCTTGACTTCGAACCCTTGATGTGCCTTTGTATGCAAATCTCTTCTGTTGACTAGTGACGAGTTGATGAAGTTGAGTGTGGTCCAACTGTCGAGCATTACCACAACTTGCTGTCCCTGGAGCGTACCCCGTACCCAGAACACAATACACCTCGGAGTGCCAGCAAGTGCCGCAATGACACCTCCCTTCTGAACTAGTGTGGCAATCCTCTCCACACGGTCAAAAACTTGTTGTCTGTCTCCTTCGGCTCCGAGTTCTTCATGTTCCTCTTCTCCTTCGGACATCACCTCAATGTAGTGGATTGTTCCTTTGCCCAAACATCGGTGCGTTGGTTCCCATGGCTCCTTACAGTTGAAACAAAGTTTCCTTCTCCTCAACTCTTGTTTGGTGGCCTCATCCAACAATGACTTCTTTGGTGGGGGTTTGTTGTGTCTTTCCTTTAGAGCAAGTGGTGGTTTGGGGTGTGAAAAACTCCTAGAGGAAAAGGAAGATGCCACCATATTGCGTGCCTTTGTGATTGCTTCTGTGAGCGTGATGGGGTTGAATCCTTTCATCCAAACTCTGAGAGGTTCTATCAGCCCCTCTACGAACAACACAATTAGGCGCCTTTCTAAGATATATGTCACTAGCACGGATAGCCTCTGGAATTCAGCAATGTAATGGTCAACTAACCTGGATTTCTCTAGCTGAGCGAGCTCCTTGAAATTAAGTTCTGAATCTTTCCTGTTGAAGCGGTCTATCAACCTCTCCGTGAACTCGGCGTACGACGTTATTTGATCATGGCCAAGGGTCACCATTCCACGATGCCACCATTCGTGCGCGATCCCTTCCAGGTGGAGTGCTGCAAATTTGATTGCTTCCTCCTCCAGCATCGGATTAAGTTGAAAGTATGTGTTTTCCTTCTTTACCCCATGCCCGCGCAGTTGTTGATCCAAATCCATCAAAAGATGATAGATTTACCTTGCCTATCTTCTGCTTAAGGTCATCGTTGTAATAGCCATGACCACTGCTTCTAGAGTATCTCATTCTCAGTTCAACATAATCTCTGAAGGATAGGTTGCCCTCGAGATTCGCGTTCCTCCAATCTTGCATTAGTTGATCTTGCATATCTTCGAAGGTGGGCTCTTGTTCCCTTCGAGATACTTCGGTCCTTGGTGGAAACGTCAGCATCAATAGTCGAGGGCGTGTATGAGAGTTTGCTCTCCCTGTGACCGAATTATTGCTGCCATGCCCATTTTGTTCTCCATTCGTCCTTCCTTCAGCCAATTTCTGCAACGTCTCTTCCATGAGTCGTTGTCGTTCTTGCCCTCTGATCATCATTTCATTGAGTTGAGCCTAACTTTTGGTTAACTCCCTCAATAATTCCATAACTTCAGCAGCTGGATCCTGTGTCTCCCCCATTATGTCAAGAGAACGGTACCTCCTTCTGGTGTACACTTGAAGCTCTTTCTGCATTCACTACCCAACAGGCTGGCAAGATCACCAGGTCTGATACCATTGTAATGTCCCAACTATGGGATCCAACCGCCCAACTATGAGTTCCAGCCGAATACAACTCCTAGACCACTCACATACTGCACATGTGGTGTCCGTAGGGTTGAAGGCTATTGCCTACGGTAGTTAGTTAGGAGTTGGAGGTCCGTAGGCCATACGGTGAGACTAATGGATGTACAGTGCACATGGATTCCCTTTGCGGCATACAGATAGTGTATGAGTCGTACTACAGAATACACAGCCGTACGGTGGAATTACTCACTCGGTGGCAAACGTATCAAGGCCATATGGTGTATCCTAGTGACCGTACGGTCACTTACTTCCATTGCTGAGTATAGACTAAAGGTCGTACGAACACAATTTTGCTCTCCCTCGGGTATGTGTACGAACGTTGATTACCAGATTCGTGTGAGTATGAAATAGAACACTGATCAATAATGTGATGCGCAAAGACACAAGTTCGGAGATTCACACAAGTAATAGACAAATTGTATTCAATAATGATAGCACTTCAGATTAGAACAATCTCTGACTGGAAGCGAGTAGAATAGGGTGAGGAATTACTCCCACCGAAACTGCAAATACCAAGTAGGAAGGATCTTTCACCTCCGAAATGGCATACAATAGAACTAAAACTAGAATTCACAATAACAATAAAATATCCAAAATTCAACATGAGAAATACATCCTACACACCGGTCATAAATACCCGTTGGACAAACTCCCGAGGGTGCACAAATAAAGCCGACATGACAACACCTACTCCTACGCTAAAATAAAAGATGGGCCCGAGAAACAAAAATCGATCGGAACCCAAATACAACATTATTTTTTATTTTATTCAATGACGAGGACATTACACTAACCAAGTAAGAAAACCGTCCGTACAGACACCGTTAGATGAGGAGTACGAAGAAGGAAATCTTGAACTTACAGACTTATTGCATGACATTGAGAATCTTAGGAGAACCCATCATTAGAGGATCTGAATCGAAGACCCTTGGACAGAGGGAGTACAAGTACTAGTTAGAGCTTGAAAATACTCGAGGTGTTAGGGATGCTGGAGGTGGATGTGTGCGTGGCCGAGAGTGAGGGAAAGCACCAAAATGTAGTGGTCAAAACAATCCACACAGGTCTGATGCACAAGGGATCAAGCATGCGAGAAAGATGGCGACTCCTTTAACAAGTCTGAATGCGGATTAGCATAAATTGCTGAAGTTCATGGGGGACAGGTTGGAAGATTGTACGAGGCACTAGAAGACATGTGAGACTATTTGGGTAGCAAATGGTCAGGTTGACAAGGACCATTGGTTAAGAGCATTTCCAACAATGCTACGAAGTGCAACGATCGACTGGTTTACAGAACTGGATTCTTCATCCATAGCCTCTTGGGACACACTCAAAAGGGCATTTGAGGACGAGTTTAAATTGCTACGAGACGACAATGAGATTGTTGCCTAAATTTATAATTCCAAACAAGGGAAGACCGAGAGTGTACGAGCTTACAATCGTAGGCTCAAGGAATTGTTAGGCAAGTTGGAGAATCAACCAGTCGACAGGTTGAAGAAGAGGTGGTTCATCGAGGGGTTCATTCCCTCCTTGCGCAAGAAGATGAAAGTGGTGCCTCCACCCTCGTACGCTGATGCCTACAATCAGGCGATGAACATTGAGAGTGATAACAAGACATCCTCCTGAGGGAAGAGGAAGACGCATGATGACAATAGCACCGAGTGTAGTAGAGATGAATCAACAACTGTCTAGGCCTTGCGGCAAGACGTGATGAGAATGATGAAAGAACTAAAAGCTAAGAAAGAAACCAGTAAAGAAAGTAATGAATTGTGGTGTACAGAGTGCAAAATTGAAGGGCACATTAAAGGTAATTGTCCTAAAATCTTTTGTGAGATTTGCCAAGTGATGGGTCATTCAATAAAGAAGTGTCCATATAATTTAAAGACCAGAAGTACGCAAGTACTCTTGACACACAGGGAGTCCACTATCGAAACCACAAAATGTATCCCTAGGGGGTCATGGGAATCAATGTTGGAATCAAATACAGTAAGACTCGAGAGGATGTCCTATCATACAGTGCCAACAATGTAACGAGTGGGGTCACTTTTCACGGGAATGTCAGAACAGGTAGAACAACGAGAGTTTGCTGTGCTAGTGGTGTGGTCTGGGGAACCATGAGGACATCGACTACCCAAAACAAAAAGGAGTAAATATGTTGGAGATAAAAAACACCAGACCACCAGACTTCAGAGCAAGAAGACAACATACTTCAACCCTCGTACGGAGAAGGAGAGACTTCGAGAAGCCAAGACTGACATTGAACGAGCGACAGGAGAGAAGAGCCTCACATCGACCCACTGATACTCCACTACGATTGGAGTCACAAAAAACTATCAGGAGACAAATGTTGCAAGCCACTGTACCTGTACGGGTAGCTGACTTTCTGCAAACTATGCCACAATTAAAGGTGGCCATTACCAATGTAGTTGGTAATGGCACAATGGGCTAGGATCATGGAAAGCCGACGGAAGAACAAAGAGACAGTCTCACTACCAACTCGATGTTGTTGGCGGTAGACATTGAAGGAAGCTGACTATTGTCGAGATGGAGATAATGGGACGAAAGTTGACAAATACCATCATCGGCGAAGGCTCAGGAGTCTATGTGCTGTTGGAGGAAACTTGGAAGTGCCTGGGGAAGACAACACTTCAACCACCAACCTTCCACTTGGTAGGTGCCAACCAACATGGCATTAAGCCGTTGGGGATATTAATCTCACAAAAGGTAACAATTGGTACACATTATTTTTTCTTGGACTTTGTAGTAATACCGTTGGAGAAGAATGCCTATGACACATTCCTCGAGAGAGGCTGGTTGATCATTGCCAAGGTAGAGCACAATTGGAAGAGGAACACACTCTCGATGGAGAGTAAAGGAAGAAAGTACGTCATCGACCTGAGAAATCAGGCGATAAGCGAGGAGTTGGCATCCTTCGAATTAGAGCTCGAAGACGGAGAGTTGGGTGTGGATAAAGGAAGGAAAGGCATGGAACCTAACGATGAAAGGGTGCTCAAGCTGCTAGATTGTTTTGAAGTTGAGATGAGTTCTTTGAATGGACTATTTCATTGGCAAATGGAGGACTATGAGGTATTTTTGCCAACCTGTAATTTTCTTGGAGCCATAACTCTCGATGAAGACCAACAAATGGAAGTGTGTAAAGTTATGGACAAAAAAATTGACAGTACGAAGGTGGAAAATGTAAAGAAAAAGCAAGAGCCAAAGAAAAAAAGAAAAGCAAAGTATTGGCATGGTACGGTCTCAATTTGATTTAGTAGAGCTTGCAAACTTCAATCCTGTACAACTTTTCAACAATATACAACCACCAAATCTGGTATGGACAATTACTTCCAGTACCGTATGGCTGCCTTAAATACTCAGCACGCAACTTACTCCCAGACCCGACAAGGTATGGCTGCCTTAAATACTCAGCACGCAACTTACTCCTAGACTCGACAACGTATGGTTGGCAGCAACACTGGCACCGTACAACAAGCACAAGACTCTTTGATCCTTTCCGTACGGACCTGGCATCCCGTACGATAGTATAGACACCCACCTCCCGTATGGCCTCCCAAGACTCTCACCATACGACCTCTTTTGGATACATTCCACTCCGTACAACCACTTTGGTTGTTCAATCTGCATGCCGTACAAGCTGTCCATATAAAGGCGTGTTTCTATCATTGGTGTGTGCCGTACGGTCCATCTTGCCAACCGTACAATTGTTCATGCCAGATGTTCAGTGCATTCTACCAACTATACGATCCTTCATGCCAGCCATACAGTCCAGCCTGCCAACCGCATGATCAATCTTGCTAGTTGTACAATCCATCCTATCAATCGTACATGTCTATTTCCAAGCTGCACAATTCATCTTGCAAGTAGTATGGTGTATTCTGCTATCCGTAGGGTCTAGTTTGCCATCCGTATCGTCCACCATGCAAATCGGACATGTCCTTTTACAATCCGTACAAATTTGTCTTTAAGCCATATGTCCTCTCACATTCTATTGTGTCAGACACAGTACAGTCACATCAGTACCACTCTTTCGTACGACAACGACAATTCCTTGAGTTTTGATGCCTTGTTCAACAAGTAAGAGATTTGGTAGTGGCAACTGCTTTTTTGGGCTTTATCAGTATTGTGTTTGGCATCTTAAATAATCAAGAAAATGATGCATTCCTTGGAGTTGTGTGGTTCTGAAGGTGCTAATTTGCTCTTGGCGACATGCACGTTGCCCCTCGACTCCACAAGAGGCGTTGCCCCTAGACCCCATTTTATTTTTGAAGTACACTACAACTTTGAGTTTGCACAGTACAAGTCATTATCTACACTCTTGTCATTGGTTTTTCTGGATATTACTTGATGAATACTTGTCATCTGGAAGACGACTTTTTCTTTTGGGGGGATGATATAGTCGACATAAAATGCCTATTTTTGTGGTTGAAAATATTAGTTATCCATCAATGTATTAATTATCTGTATTAAGTGTGTTATCACTGTCGGTTAGTTAACGGTTGTGTTCCTCTTGGCAACCATTGGGTCTTTTAAATATGTCGTGTACCGCAACGGAAGGGGATGGTATAGTCAGGTAAATTGTAATCCTTGCTTGACCATCTCTGTAATAAATTCATGAGTGAATATAGATATATTTTACTTCTATATTTGGTACGCAGTGCCATCTGTATTATTAATTCATGTATGTAATTTACGAGGTATAAAAGTAAACAGTGGATACAGAAGGAGAATCATCCCGTGAGTAGGGAAAGAGTATCATCAGCGTAGGAACGCACGAGCAAATGGTGAAAGTTAGGAATGCCATCCGAGCTAAAACCTCGACCGTTGTCAGTTCCTTAGGAAGGGGCTTGTGGTAATTGGGTTTCTAGGTGGTTTAGTTGTCCTAGGCGTTCTGTTTCCTTATCGATTTAAACAACCTTGGTAATCATTATTCAACTATCCTTGCATTTCATATTTATTTGATTATTCTTTTGAATATATATATATATATATATACACACACAAACACACACACATAGATACAAGCATATATATATACATGCATCGTCCTAAAAAGTCAGCACCCATAATTGAATGTCTTTAGGACCTATTAGACCCCATTTTGGTGATTTCGAGGTCCGAATGTCCGTTATGCTTGATCACAACAGCCTGCATTTTCTCCTCCCCCTTCTTTTAACCTTCCCCGACATCCCCATGAAATTTGAGCCCATTTTGCCTGGGACAAGTCGACTGGTAAACTTGTCCTTGGGCTTTTGGGCCCAAATTTTGCCTGGAGCCCAATGCTGGAGTTTTCTTCCGAGGTTTTCAATTGTGGTCGGCTTGGATCAAATTTGAATCGCGAATTCGGGGATTTATTGTAAAAGTACCTCCTATCTCCTCAATTTGTATACAATATTAGGATCATAGGACAACAAAGTGCAAGCTATCATAATCAAGTGCAAGCATTCAAGCAATCAAGTTGTGCAATTGACGATTTGGATTCAAGATTTAAAGGTAAGCATCCAATTCAAGATCTCCAAGTCTCCATTTCTTCAAGATCCATTCAAGCAAAGACAATCTTCTCTAATTGATGCAAATTTCTCTCCCATGATGGTCAAGTATAGGAATTCTCAATCAAGCAAGGAGATCCATTCATTCACCCTTCTCTCTCTTCTTTGCATGTGGTTATCAAGCATATATACATTCAAGATCTAGGAGTGGCGATCATAAATCCATGCATTTGTGAAGGCATCCTTGATTCTACATCTCATTCCAAGGTCAACTCTTTGGATTCCAAACACATTCGAGCATCTTCATGGATTTCAACAATTACTACATCCGCTCATGAGGGTTTCATACAAGGTGAATCAACAATTTAGCTTTTATATTACTTTCTTTTATGCAATTTCTATCATATTTCAAGGTTGATTTCTAAACAAGGGTTTAACCATGGCAAACTCCTTTCCACAACCTTTTCCACCATTTTTCTGTGTGCAGGAACATGTTGCGAAGCTGCGATTCCAGATCTGGGCAGTACAGGTACAGTTGCGGGATCCGGGAAAGTTTCATCAGTTCTTGCTGGGAACAAGTCGACTTCCCAAAAAGTCGACTAGTCCTTGCTATTTTTTCAATAAATTTTTTAGGAAAGGCAGATTCGGATCCCTATTTTCCAGATCTGCAGTTACAGTAGGATTCGAGATTCCGACGAGAATCAAATTCAGATTCAAAGTCCTACCTTCTCCATCTTGTTTCCAAGTGCACTTATTCTTCCTTCTTTTCCATTGTACTTACTTTATTGGATCAGATCTGTTCTTTGTACTTTATCATATCACATCTATCCCCTTTAGGAATCCAAAACCCTCTTTGGTCGTAGATCTTGCATTAGCACCCTTCCTCCTTTTGGCTGTGCTAATCAAATTTTGCTTAAGGGTGGGTTTGTATTCCAATGTATAGATGATCTTGGTGAGTGATCTATTAGAATATTTATTACGTTTCCTTTAATGCTCAAGTTCATTCTTTAGGATAGTTTCCATTCTTATGGCAGTTCCATATTTGGAAACTGGCTATTTTGTATATATCCTGTGTATTATTTATGAGCGGATTGCTCATTGTGAATAACATCAATTCATTAAAATCTATTATTTTATGGTATCAGAGCTAGACTAATTTTTTCAAAAATTTGTAATTTCTTCTTTGCAATTATTTGCTAAAATTTTCGACTTTATTCTGGTCTTGCTTTTTGTCGAAGTTTTTATCAAATCGAATTAGGGTTTTTCGTGCCAAGGATTGCCGCCATTGTTCGCGTCAAGGATTGATGCCATTGTCTGCAACTTCTTTGGACGAGCACGTGTTTTTTCGCGTCTGTTTTTTGGTCGTCATTCCATACTACAACTCGCGTTTTGTCTTCAGCCACGCAGGTTGTTCTATTTGTCTAAAAATCGCAATTTTTGGGGGCGTTTTTTCCTGCAACTCTGTCATCAAGTGCCGTTTTTGACTTCACACTTCAAAAACGACCTCATTGGTGGAAGCCAACAGTGCTTTGCTTTACAAATCTGCCATTGTTATCAAGAAATCTGAGTTTTTAAAGTTTTTTACAGCCGACTAGGGTTTTCTTCGAAACCTTAAATATCTGTATCGGATCGAAAATTTTCTTGCAAATTCCTTGTGGGTTTTTCGAAATCTCAACTGGGTTGGTGTCAGATTTTTTAGGGTGCATCGTTTTCCATGCCTCGATTTTTGAGCCAACAGATTTGAATTTTAACTTCAGATTCCTTCTGGGTTTTTTGTCAAAATTTCTGGGTATCTGTCGAATTTTTCTGGGTCATTAAGAAATTTGCCTTGAAATCCGTGTCTACCTGATTATGTCTGAAGCCATTCAGTTTTTCTGACGTTGTCTGTGTATTGGAAATCATGTAAATGGCATCTTTGACCAACTTGATATTGGAGGGCAATCAACGATTTAATGGCAGCAATTATAATACCTAGAAGCAACGTATGTTGACTATATTTGAGTATTGTCGCCTCGATGAACTGGTTTTGGGCACAAAAACTCGTCCTACCATAGTTGGAGCTGATTAGGACAAGTTTGATGATCGTAACAGAGAAGCTGTCATGCTTCTAAAGTTGTCTGTTACAGATGACCAGTTGCCTCAGATTCCCTTAGGGAAGACAACCTCTGACATTTGGAAGCACCTGAAGGAGCTACATGAGACCTCTGATAAAAGCCGTGCATTCTTCTTGAAAAATCAATTGTTCTCCATCATGATGGATGACAGTATGTCTTTACAGGAGCATCTCACGAAGATTAAGGACATTCGAGATAAGCTTGAGGCTATTGGTCGTAAACTGGAGGAAGAAGATATGGTAGTCATCACTCTCAAGAGTCTACCACAATCTTACGAGCACTTTGTTGAGACTCTCAACATTACATCTACGAATGTTGATTTAAAGTTTCCTGATTTATGCAACAAACTCCTACAGCAGGATTGCTGGAAGGAACAGTTTGGTAGCCGTGCTTCCTCGTCCTCTTCAGAACAAGCCTTTGCAGTTAAATTTCAACCATCTTAGTCCTCACAACAGGGAGGTTCACATCAACCTTCAGGCAACCCTCAGCAAAAGAATGTGCAGTGTCACTATTGTTGCAAGTACGACCATATGAAGAAAGATTGCCGTCAGAGAATCGCTTCTGAACAAAGGAGGCAGGGAGGGTCACATCAGCAGGCAAATGTTGCTAAACAGTCTAAGCAGGAGTCTGTTTTTTATGCTTTTATGGCTAAAAGCCCTTTAGATCTAGCTAGGTCTTCTGCTTGGTACATCGACTCTGGGGCTTCACGTCACTTTTCTCATCGGCGTGACTGGTTTACAAATTTCTCTCCTTTCAGTGATTCAGTTGTGTTTGGCGGAGGAGAGGAGTACAAAATTGTTGGCAGAGGAAATGTTCAGATACAGTTTGGTGGGAGGAAGCTCATCTTTCTCAATGTGTGTTACGTTCCTGGTATGGCTCTCAATCTGCTCTCTGTGAGTCAAATCATGAGGAATTCTCCTCAGTTGGATGTGGTATTCAGTGCTCACAAATGTTCCATTATTGATCAAGAGACTCGTCTTACTATTGCTACTGGTCTAGAGGATCATGGCCTATATCGGCTTATTGACACCGGTGATTCTCCTGAGATAGCTATGGCAGCTCGTACTTCATCTTTCAGCACTTTGTGGCACCAACGATATGGACATCTTAACATCTAGTATCTCTCTCAGCTGTCCCGGGAGGGACTTGTTTCTGGCCTACCTGATATTCAGACATAGCATCTTGGAGTGTGTGGCGCTTGTCAAGCTAGTAAACAACATCGAACTCCCTTCAATGATGGAGATTCTTGGCGTGCGTCTAAGGTACTTCATTTACTTCATGCTGATATTTGTGGTCCTATGAATACATCTTCAGTTATTGGTTACAAATATTTTCTGCTTATTGTTGATGATTTTAGTAGAAAGATGTGGGTGTAGTTTCTTAGACAAAAATCAGATGCTTTTAGTACCTTTCAGAAGTTCAAGTCTTTGGTTGAAAAAGAGTCCGGCTATAGTATCATCTCTCTTAGAACAGATAATGGTGGGGAATTTTGTTCTACTGCTTTTTCCAATTTTTGTAGTACCCATGGCATCAAACGCTAGTTCACTACACCCCACACTCCTCAACAAAACAGTGTTGTTGAGTGTCGCAATCGTACGATTGTTGAGATGGCTCGTTCTATGTTACACCATAGGAGCGTTCCTAATAAGTATTGGGCAGAAGCAGTTTCTACTGCTGTCTACCTCCTTAATCGTTCTCCCACTCAGGCTGTTAAGGGAAAGACTCCAGAAGAGGTTTGGTCTGGCCGTAAGCCCAGGATCAGTCACCTGAAGATTTTTGGCTCTCTTGCATATGTCTGGATTCTTGATGCTAAGCGCTCGAAGTTGGATTCCAATTGTCAAAAGCTCATGATGACAGGGTACAGTGACAACAATAAGGCTTACAGACTGATAGATGTTGACACTGATCATCTTATCTTTAGTCGTGATGTTGTTTTTGATGAAGCTAGAGGATTTTTTCTGTCTTCTTCTGAGAGGATCAGCCTCATAGTTTTCCTCTTCCTTTCGCTCCACCTGATGGGAGGGATGATGCAGAGCCTTTTCTTGATGATGCCTGCCATGAGGCTCCTGTCGCTGATCCTATTGAGGCTTCGGAACATAATCCTCTTCCTGCTCCTGATGCACCTGTTGCTGCCCCTGAGCCGCTTTCAGCTCCTCCAAATGTTGGCTCCTCTTCTCTCCGGCCTAAATGGTGGGCTAAAACTATTGGTGATCTCCGGGATAATGAGCTCATTGAGGGTAGAGCTTCCAGAAATAAGAGCAAACAACAACCTACAGTTAATTTTGCTCTTATGGCCAACCTTCATAGTGTTTATGAGCCCCAGACTTATTCTGAGGCTAGAGGTATCACTGAGTGGGAACATGCTATTGACGCTGAGTTTCAAAGTCTCTAGAAAAATCACACTTGGGCCCTTTCTGATCTCCCCTCAGGGAAGAAACCCATTAGGTGCAAATGGGTGTACAAGGTGAAATACAAAGCTGATGGAACCTTAGACAAGTATAATGCTCGTCTTGTTGCTCGTGGATTCTCACAGAGGGAAGGCATTGACTATGAGGAGACCTTTGCCCCTCAAGCCAAAATGAGTACCATACGGCTTGTCCTTGCCTTAGCAACTCAGTTTGGTTGGCAAGTCCATCAGATGGACGTTAAGAGTGCTTTTTTGAATGGTGACTTGTAGGAAGAGGTCTACATGACGGAACCCCCAAGATTTAAGGTTGGTGGTCAGGAACACAAGGTCTGTAGGCTAGTCAAAGCTCTCTATGGTCTGAAACAAGCTCCTCGGGATTGGTACATGAAAATTGATAAGTACTTAACTGATCATGGTTTTTAGAGGAGTCCCTCGGACTCAAATCTGTATATCAGACATTCTGGTGATGATATATTGTTTGTAGTTGTCTATGTGGATGATTTGATCATTACTGGCAGTTCCGCACATTTGATCACCGAGATCAAACAGGATTTGTGCCACACCTTTGATATGACAGATTTGGGACTCTTGCACTATTGTCTAGGAATTGAGGTTTGGCAGACTGAGCACAATATCTTTCTTTCTCAGTCCAAGTATTCCAGAAGTCTTGTGGACAGGTTCTGAATGCAGGATTGCAAGCCTGACTCCACTCCTATGGAACCAGGGCTCAAATTGTCAGCTCAGTCCAATTCACATGTTGTGGATGAATCTTTGTTTAGACAACTAGTGGGTAGCCTCATTTATCTTACTGCCACTAGACCTGCCCACTTCATGACAACTCCATATCCCACTTCATGACAGCTCCCAAGACTGATCATTGGATAGCAGCGAAGCGTGTCCTACGTTATGTAAGTGGTACTCCTGATTATGGACTTTTGTACACTCGGAGTTTTGATCTTACACTTTGTGGCTACACAGATTCAGACTGGGTCGGTTCGGTTGATGACCGTAAGTCTACCGCTGGATATGTGTTTAATTTGGGATCTGGTGCTATCACATGGACTAGTAAGAAGCAACAGGCGGTGGCTCTTTCTTCGACAGAAGCAGAGTATCGGGGAGCAGTTAAGGCAGCTTGTGAGGCAGTTTGGCTTCGCCGGATGCTTGCAGATATGCATGTTCCTTAGACAGGCCCGACTACCTTATTCTGTGATAATCAGGGGGTGCTCAAACTGGCAAAGAATCCGGTCTTCCATGAAAGAACCAAGCATGTGGAAACTCATTGTTATTACATTCGTCAGCTGGTTGAAGACATCCATTCAGTTGATGTATGTTCCTACCTTGGAGCAGCCAGCAGATATCTTCACCAAGTCCCTCAGTTCTGATAAATTTGTAAAATTCAGGGAGTCTATTGGTGTTGTTGATAGATTGACCATTAAGAGAGGGTATTAGAATATTTATTACGTTTCCATTAATGCTTAAGTTCATTCTTTAGGATAGTTTCCATTCTTATGGCAGTTCCATATTTGGAAACTTGCTATTTTGTATATATCGTGTGTATTATTTATGAGCGGATTGCTCATTGTGAATAACATCAATTCATTAAAATCTATTATTTTATGATCTACATCTTAACATTGCTCACCATTTTCCCCAGTATAATATGTATAAAATATGAATATATATACACACACACACACACATAAATATATTAATTTATCATTTGATTTACCTTGTATTGTGTGGTTGCCAATACTACCTTTATTTTTTTTTATATCTCATATATATATATATATATATATATATAAGTATGCATACCTATATAGATATATATTATCATTTATATGTTCGCATGTTGCATTCTCATGTATTATTCTGATCACATAGTAATCGGATGATATGCTTTGCGTTTGATTTGTTTGGGGAAGCTCTTGTTGGGGGTGGCAAGAGTAACTCCCTCTTGCCACCTCGGCAAGGAGGAGTTACTTTTGCCACACCAAGCTAAGAGCTTGGTGATCAGCAAATGGGAGCTCATTCTTCCTTTTCTTTCTTTTGCGATTTTGGAGAGGGCAGATTGTTTGAGGATTTCAGTGCTGAGCATCATTTGTTTTTTGTCTTTTTCTGCTGTTGTTGATACAACTTTGAGTTGGTGATTTTACTTGTGGCTTGATCTCTCCTTGATCGTATATTCAAGTTGGCATGTGTTCTTATTTTGATTTCTCTTTGAATTTGAAGGATGGTTTTCATGTTTGAATGCTTGAAGTTGTAACATACTTCATTTGGAATGTATGTCCAGCATTGTCATGAGCTATAATTGATATATGTATAATATAAATATATTTTTAATACATATATAGAATTGGTTCATAGTATATATATTACTTGAATATAAGTATGTATTTAATTCCTTATATATTAATTAATAATATTAATCATTTTATAAATAAATGTTATATTTAATAAATATTTAAGTAAATATTATTGGTAAAAATATATTTTTTTTAAAGAAGGGTAAACGCTTTGAATCAAAGCTATGAATTGGTGAGGCCACAAATGGGGAACCTCATCCCCAATGGGATTTTAACCTTGATGGCAAGAACAACAACACAACAACTTTAATTATCACAACATGCCACTATTGGCATTATTGGTAAAAATATTAATCAATATTAAAAATAAAAATTTAGCATCGAGCAAACATTCATATAACCAGAACGTTTGAAAGAGACCGAATCAAATTAATAACAAAGATTTAATATCATTCATATCAAATGATGCGAAATATTTTGCCAATGTCGTCTATGATATAGTCGATGATAATATAAAGACACGATAGGTGGTTTGATTGTCGACGACAACAAGTTTCTTTGTTATTCAAGAACTAATAAGGAAAATCATTAAAACAAATCCACACTGATTTCTGTGACTAAGAGGAGTGGACGCCATGAAGAGTTGCGGGATTTAGGAAGGTTGTGCCTCAAGAGCACTTCATGGAGGTGACCTTTGCGGTCATAAGATATATATAGGAACATTCATCTATTCATGGACGTTTTGAATAGTAGAGGAAATTAGGGCTTTTAATTGGATATTGTGGAGATCACTGGTAGGTGTTTATTGAGATTATATTAGGTTGCAATTGCATAGACTATAATCGATAAAATCAAAATATATACCTTTGACCATCGAATGGGAGAATAAGAAATCATAGTATTTAACGTATTCAATAGTGATCATGAGAAGAGAATCCTCAAACTATATGGAAGGGAAGAAAGCCATCAGGGATTGGACATCGAACAAGAGATTAGAATATATATTGAAGAGAAGAGAATATAATGGATACAAAATTCTCTGCAGATCGAAGTAGAGAATTGATAGTATATCTATGGAAAAAGAGAAAAGATCACAGAATATCAGTTATATATATTTGGTACTAATCGAAGGATCATGAAAGTATCATATATACAATATATTATTATACATGTATATGAGGGAATAGGGAATAAAAGATACCTTTGATATTGATTGCATCGAAATAAAGATTGATAAAAATACATGAGATATAGATCAGATCAATGGAGATCATAAAGAATAGGAGATAAGGAGGATACCCGAGTAAGAATCAAGAGAATATAATATATATATTTGATACTCTTGTAGGGAGAGATAAAGAGAGGTGAATCATATATAGTGCTGCCAAGCAGTCAGTGAGTAATACTGATTTATAGGATATTATATTTGAGAACTATTAGGGATAAGTAATTATAAAAGAGAGAAATAAGAATTATATATATCTTATGAGTCATTGATATATACTTAGTTTATTCCTTGTTAACTCACTAATTATAGTTAAGAGGATAGGGAATGTGTGTAGGAAGAGGTTGAGTAAATTCGGTCGCATGATGGGAATGTCCCGAGATAGGTAGAACCCCGAGGGAGCCTGCTTGCAGACTGTGTCAAGTGTCCTAGCATAGTAAATTTACCATCTTTCTTAAGGTTAGCGATTAGGAGTGAGGTAAGCAATTAAGGCTTAAGTATGTATTGTGAATTAGGGATTGTTCTTAATATGTAATCTAATTTAAATGCATAGTGTTGTATGTTAATCATTGAGAGTTGGCATTCTTCTAATAGGGAACGTTACAAGATGTCATTCCCAAGTGTGATCCCAACCCTATTTGGGAATTTGAGAGCAAATTAAGGTCCTAGTAGTGGACATTACAAGCATTGTAGGTATGGTTGTGATGATGAGCGTCTCTTTAATTCATAATTGCGCACGTTTGTGCGTGGCTACATATAACTGCAACACGACATTTCATATCTGCATTTTGGCTTTATATTGTTGTAACATGGCATTATATATATCTGCTTCCTGGCTTTTATATTTGCAGCACAATATTACACATTTGCGTCATGGCTTTAAAGTTCATATATCTGCGACATGACATTTTAACTGCTTCATGGCTTTATATAGTTGCAACATGGCATTATAATCTGCATCATGACATTACGTATCTGCAACATGATATTGAATCTTTGCATCATGGCATCGTTTATCTGCATCTCGGGTAGATGGCATTATATATCTGTATCGCTGTATTGTTTTTCTGTCTAAGTTTGGATCTCAAATTGCAGTAGAGTAATCTGCATGCAACAATGTTTTGATTATGGATTATGTGTAAAATTGTCATGCACGTCGTTATGATTCGTACTCATTAGAGAAATAATGACTTATTTATAGTAAAGAAAATTGTTAACCTCTGTGAATGTTGTTGAATCCTCATCTCTGTTAGGACAAAACCATTGAGGTTTAAGCTGATATGAAATGATTTTAGTTAAGGTCCGCCCTGTCGGGTTCTCTTAGATTATTTTATTGTCTCTCTAGATTACAATTAGATTCGGGAAAGAACACATGTCTTTGAGTTTTATGTGGAACCTTTTGAAACTCCTTAATCTATAATGGACTAAATTGGTTAAGATACAACCCTGGGATGGGTAGAACATAGTACTTTAATAGCAACTAAGATTAAAGCCATCGGGATTGTGATATCCGATGTAACGGACCAGGAGGTCCAAGGAATGAATTTGGTGGTGACATTAACTGCACAGGGTTTGTGCTTGTACTTGCAAAACCTTGGCCAAGGTGGTACTATGCTACGGGTAGTATAGGCCAGTCACTAGGACCAGTAATACGTTTACCTAGGAAGGTCACGTAGTAGACAAGGATGTCTTTAGGATGACTGGCTAAGATGGTTGTGGGTTCTACACCAAGTCTTGGATGGCAAGAAAATGGAAACTGTACTCGTGTACTCTTGGGAAGGGCTGGGCTAGTAACTCTAGAAGTTGTGCGGGTGACAGTTAGTCACGATCAAAAGATCCATGGTGGGGTAGTAAAAGCCCCTGATGATACTCTTTCGCCTTGATGTACAAACTTTCCAGGAAGGATCAAATGATAAGATCAGCGTGTTTAAGTTCTGTTTTGTAAGTTATTTGTCAAAACAATATTTATTTTCTTACATGAATTTATTTCCTGGAAAGTAAATTGATAAAGGTATTTAATTTTCAGTTTCATGTGAAAGCAGTTAGTTACTACATTTGAATGTTATCCGTCATTCCTTTCATGCTCTCAGGAAAATGAAAGATAGTTGTATTTCAGTTTTCATTTTAGGCAATTAAAGTTTTATATTTATTTTATTATGTTAGTAGAATTTTGGATGTACAGGAGAAGGCAAAGTTTTGGTAGGCTTCACAGTTTTGGTAGAATGCTGGACAGTCTTGGTAGAATGAGAAGGTAAAGGATTGTTATAGATTGCAAGTTTTTATTAGTGGGTGCTACGAATTTGTTTCTATTATCATTAACACCCTCAACAGTTATGGTATTGGAATCAATGAGGTCTTGGATAAGATGTTTCAACCTATAACACTTTTCTGTATCATGGCTGGTTCGATGGTGATATTGGCAAAAGGCTTTGGGATCATAAAAATTTGGCAATGGTTTAGAAGGGTCAATAGGCTTGATGGGAGGAAGTTTCAAAACTTTGGCATTAATCAATTTAAGCATAACATTATGTAAAGACTCAGAAAGTGGAGTAAAATTACGACTTGGTTTTATAATTGATGACAAAGGAGCTACACCTGAAGTTGTAGCTGCCACTTGTGTATCAACATGGTTTGAAGAATTGTTGTTAATTTTTATGAATCCTCTATTTGGCTTTTGGAACTTTTGGAATCTTTGTTGAGTGGCATCATTCTTATCAACTGGAGCCATTGATGTGGACGATTCAAAGCTGATATTTATGAAGCACTGTGCACAATTGGGTAAAAGAAATAAATTCAGAAAACAATAACTTATCTCTAATGTCTTTTTGCAAATTACAAATGAAAATTCTGTGAACATCCATATCAAGCACATGATAAGATATTTGAGCATGCAAGTATTTTTTTCTACGAATAAAATCTGTCACTTTCTCTTAAACTCCTTGCTTGCAATGATTCAAATCAGTCAAAGAAATGCGAGGAACAATATTATTTTGAAATTATTGTATATATTTATTAGCTATTTTTTGAAAAGAATTGATGAAATAAGGAGGCAAAGAACAAAGCCATTGCAAGACCTTATATGTTCAATCAAACAATTTAACAATGAGTCTAATCATTTGAGAAGTCACTACACAATGTTAGAAATGTTTTCACATGAGTCAAGGGATCACCTTTTTCATTGTATGTTTCTAATCGAGGGATTTCTATGTATTGAGGGATAATGATATGAATGTCTTGGGAAAGCGGGTTAGCAATGTCACAAGTTGGATTGTTGAATTTGGATTGGGTTATGGAAGCCAATTGTTGTTACAAGGATGAAACACTTTGAGCTAGGCTATTGATGGTTGCTTCGGTGGATAGTTTGGTATTGGACATGTTTGATAGTGAAGGATGTTGAATATTGTGGGAAACGGATGGAACATTGGAATATGAAAGTGGGACATTGTGGTAAGTGGGTCCCATTGTGGTAAGTGGGTATAGGAGATGATTGGGAAATGCATGGAACACTCACGGAAGAAGGTAGAAGAAAGTTTTGATTAATAGGGATTCCTCCAAGACTAACATGTGGAGGATTGATATGTTGTGTAGATGTAGCCATGATAGGTGGAGTATAGGTAGGAACATTAGGCAATGATGTTGGTATAGGAATGAAATTTTCAACATGATTGGTAGCATTAAAGAGGTTAAGAGCTTTGGCACAACTTTTCATAGACATAATAGAATTGTTCACAATATGAGATATGCTACGTAATACATCCACACCGTGTTCATTGTTTTGAATCATCCTCCTCAACCCTTCAATCAAGGGGATTGCCTCACTATCCGAGTATTCTTGACCCATCCAATTTTCAAGATTTTCCAAGTCATTGACAAACTTTCCCAAATTGTTAGGAGGTACTCATGTTAAGGAGTCATCCTCATCATGAGAAGCATGAGAAGAATGGTTCTCAACAATGATAGGTATTTCATGTGTCGGCATATAGGTTTCACCTAATTTTTCATGGAAAGTGCTAGTTGACTTGGGCTCTACACCTTTAGTATTTACAGTACGGGAAGTCATAAGTCTATAACTTATCATGGGGATATTAGATGTAGGGCTTAAGGTCATAAAACTCGTGCACAAAGCTAGGGAAAAGGGAATGTCTAAACAATGCTAATCCTTAACAAATTGACCATTTAAACATTGCATAAAATGAAACAATGAAGCATATATATCAGATCTAAATTATAACGTAGCATAAAATCATATCTGAAATCAAAAGCTAAAGATAATGCAAGCATATGAGATGTTGATAAACAAGAGCTAATATGAATGCATGAAATGTAACTACATGAATGATATGAAATTGCAAGTATGAGTGAGATATGTTTATGCAAATCAAATCTAGATATCCAAATCAGAAGTAAGACGTAAGGAGTCGGGTTCACCAAAATGTAATGTGGGGTGTAGATCAAGGAAATCAGGGGTTAGAAATATGACCTAATCAGACAACCACGAAAAGCTATTACAATCCTAATCTAACCAATAAGACTATCAAAACAAAATGCACAAATAACAATATGTTTTAAACCAAAACACAAGCATTCCTTTAATGGCGTCTCATTGCTTTTTCTTTCTCCTCTAATTTGATATGTTGCTCTTATGTAGACAAGTGCATAAATATTGCAAAAAGCAAGGATATTTTGACAACATATGGGGGAGGATATTAGAAAATCACGATTAGCCAAAAATGATGGATAAGAACCCAATTTATAGATTTTCAATATCTTATGAACAGACAAGGGCAATGGAAAGGAAAAACCAAGTGAGAGCCAAAAGGAGAAGGTAGAAGATGAGACAAAATAGAATAAAAATAAAATAAAGCAAGTGGAATTAGAAAATGGGAGAGGAAATAAACATTTGCATTTAATAATTTCCTCCAAATTAGCAAAGGAAAGGAAAAGTCAAGTGGAAGCCAAAAGGACAAGGTAGAAGAAAAGACAAACAAAATAAAGGAAAGGAAAAGTCAAGTGGGAGACAAAGTGACAAGGTAGAAGATGAGACAAAATAGAAAGAAAATAAGGCAAATGGAATTAGAAAATAAAAAGGAAAGTGGAGTGAAATTAATAAATTTTCATTTATTAATTCCCGCCCATATTAGTAATTAGCTAATTAAACAATATTTATTTAATTATGACGAAAGGATTAAAGGGATAAATAAATGACATTTATTTATCCTAAGGAGGACATGCTAGGACAAGTGGGGGAAAAAAATTTAAAGATTATTCCCCTAAGGCAAACTAATGTCATAGATTAAATAATTTTTGAAATAATTCAATTGAACTAAATGACAAAGAGTGACAAGGGTTAAAATAATTGACAAAACCATTTAGCGAACTAGTGATCAAGGGAAAAATCGATAAGACATGACGAGATCAGAAGACATGATTAAAAATTAATTAAATAATTGACTTTATTTAATTAATGAACGAATGACACAAAATTGACGAATGATGAAAGACTGAATGCACAATGCAGAGGACCTATTAAAAAGGTGGTGTTGCAGGCGTTGATCATTTTAAAGCGGCTACATGGGGAAATAGGTTTTTTTTAGTGTTTTGCATGCAAACTATAACTTTTAGGCCTATTTCCTTAATCACATTGCAATGGAAGGAGAATGATCCACTTTACTCAAGGATTCTGGGGCACAAGGTGAATTCAGTGGTCCTTCGCAAGGCGAATTGAAAGGTGACTATGCAATTGTGGAAGATGAATGCAAGATCTAGGGCAAAATATGGTGAAAGTGACTTTCAACATGAACAAGACAAAAAATTGATATGTAGATTCTAGTAGCAATTTTGGGATGTATAGAGGATGACTAACACGTGATTCAAATTTTGTGTAGAGTCAAGGGGGCTCAGTTGCATTCGACAACCTGCTCCTAGGAGTTTATGATCTAATGACATGCGTTCTGTAGCTCTCTTGATGCTCAATCTGTACCTTTCTCCGTACGTTTGGCACTTATTCTTGCACACAAAAAAGAGAGAAAATGTTGGGTTAAAAGTGGTTTCCCTGGGTCAAACATTGGTTTTGGAATTAACTGTGAAAATGAAATGAATTGAAATATAATTGAAAGCGTGTTGTTTGGTAGCAGAGGCTAGATCTGATAAATGATGCTTATACCTTTATAGGCCTTCTTTGTGTCGAAATACTCATGAAGATGTTGATGTTGACCTTATAGAGTTGACTTTAGGAAATGTAGATCATGGTTGCCATCATTAATGCATAGATCTGAAAATTTACTCCTTGTAGTCAATGCCTTGAATGCTTGATCTCTTGCTCTTGAGGACTTGAGTGCTTGAATTTTAAAATACAATTGAGTGATGGAGTGTAGATTGAATTGGGTTGAGTTGATATCAAAATGAGGGGGAATAACTTGCAACATTTCGGGGTGTTAATTTTGGAGTAAGTTGACACAAGCTTGAATTTCCCGCTTTTGCAAGCTAATTGTTGCATGATTTGAATTTGGGCCCTGATTGCAGGGAGCAGGTCACCCAAGGCGACTTGCTCCCCCCAATGTAGTTTGGATTGCTGAGAAGAAGCCAAAATTTAATTTGGAATAGAGCTAGATCAAGCACATCGGGCATGGGAGGCTAGGAACAAAAATCTGTCCTAGATGAGCAAGAAATTGCATAGGGATGTAATTTATGACACTACAGTCTCTATCACTGACGATGTTTCTAGGTATGCCATGTAATTTGAAAATTTCCTTGAAGAAAACATTGGCTACTTGAGGAGCTCTATAGGCGGTGGATATTGCTATGAAATGTGCATATTTGGTAAGGAGATCCACCACCACGTATATGCAATCCCTACCTTGTACTTTAGGAAGCTCGGTTATGAAATCCATAGAAACAATTTCCCATTTTTAATAAGGAATGGGTAGTTGTTGTAGGAGGCCTCCTAGATAGGCTTGTTCTACTTTGTAACTTTGTTCCTTCAGCAAGTCACGCTTTCTTGGACATGTTTATCTTTCTCGAGACCGTTCCAAGAGTATTTCTCACTTGCTTATAATTTTTTTAGTATCTTTGGTGGCCAACTAAGGGGTTGTCATAGTATTCTCTAATGATCTTCTCCTTCATCTTTGAGCTTGGTACAAGGTATATCCTATCTTTGTAAAGGATGGGTTATTCCACCACCTTTTATTCTTCATTATGTATAGTCTCTTCTAGGATATCACTAGCTTGTGGATCTTTGGTGTATTCAACAATATTTGAATTCTTCCAATCCGTGGAGATGCTTTCTTATGGAGCATAAGTAGGGTTTGCGGGATAGTGCATTTGCGCCAATATAATTTTTTCTTTCATGTATTATGTGTCAAAATTATAAGCTTGTAATTTGTTGACCCATTTTTGTCGATGGCTGTTTAAATCCTTCTGATTTAGGAAAATTTTTAGGTTGTTGTGGTTGGTTTTAACAATGAATTTCCCACAAACCAAATTATGTTTAAACTTGGCTAGTGCATGCATGATGGCTAACATTTCTTTATTATAGATGGACTAATGTTTTTCAGCTTTGCTGTGTTCTTGGCTTTTGAATGCCATCAAGTGTTTGTTTTGAATGAGGACTGCTCTAATGCCTTCCCTAGAAGCATCAAATTCTAACTTGAAGGGCAACATAAAGTCGAGAATGGCTAGTACGGAATAAGCAATCATTATCGCTTCAAGTCTCTCGAAGTCTTGTTGGGTGGCTTCATTTTATGTAAAGGCTCCCTTTCTTGTTAAGTCCATGAGCGGAGCAGCAATTTGATAAAAGTCTTTGACAAACCATCAGTAATAGCTGCATGGTCCCACAAATCCCCTTAGGTGGGTTAGGGTTCTTGGGTTTGGCTTTTCACTTATAGCTTTTTTATTTTCTTCATCCACACTTATCCCTTATGCACTGATTTTATGTCCTAGATATAGGATCTCTTCTAGCCCAAATTCACATTTGGAGGCTTTAGCATAAAGTGATTCTTGTTCAAGAATCCCTAGGGCTTCATCTATATGCATGAGGTGTTCTTCCCATGTTTTTCTGTAAATCAGAATGTCATCAAAGAATATTAATAGGAACTTCCTTAGTTGCTTCCTTAATACTGTTGGCGGAATAATTGTATGTACGGGTTGTCATGTAATAAAGTATTATGTTAATCTAGGTTGTTAGTAACCGAAGGATTAGGCAGTTAAGACGCGACGTTTCGGTCGTGTCCCTTTGGATGTTATATATATGAACTTATTCTCTTAATGAAGGGAGGGATGGCAATGTACGGAACTCTTATGATTACATTAATACAATAGCCTTTTATATCACATGTTGAGTATGTAACTGTGTCTATGCAATTACTATCTGTTACCCTGAGAGGGAAAACATCTGGCGCCACTGCCTAGGCATACTCAGATGGCATGTAGAGACAATGGGCTTACCACTCGGAGAACTTAACCCAGAAGCCGACGACGCTCGGATGGAACTATACGAGGGAGAAGATAACCAGACCCAAGAATTCAGAATCCTGTTGCAAGTGGCCATAGAAACTTACGTCCGTCGAGAAGCCACCGACGAAGAAGTTCCAGCAAGTGCTGTGTGGGCAGCG
>MU227031.1:691569-704725 GCA_018584345.1 Thuja plicata
TAGCTCAGAAGGATACAGAGTTCCAGGAGGTCACCCTGATGCTAAAGGAAGTAGTTGAGGTCAATTCGCAGCTCCAGACGGATCTGAACATCCGGACACAACAAGTCTATCAGTTGAGGCAGAGGGTCACTTCTTCAGCATCCCAACCATCGGTTCCAGGGATGCCCCCTTCCACTTCTACTTAGCTGGGTTTTGTGTTCTTTGTACTGGATATTATCTCCATTTTGTTGTTAAGTCGTCGGAGCCGACTTGTTTTTTTGGGGGGGATGATGTTGGCGGAATAATTGTATGTACGGGTTGTCATGTAATAAAGTATTATGTTAATCTAGGTTGTTAGTAACCGAAGGGTTAGGCAGTTACGACGCGACGTTTCGGTCGTGTCCCTTCGGATGTTATATATATGAACTTATTCTCTTGATGAAGGGAGGGATGGCAATGTACGGAACTCTTATGATTACATTAATACAATAGCCTTTTATATCATATGCTGAGTATGTAACTGTGTCTATGCAATTACTATCTGTTACCCTGAGAGGGAAAACAAATACGTGATTCAAAGTGCCCATAGTGACATCTAAAGGCACTTTTGGGGATGTCTTATTTTCTTATTCTAATTTGATGGTAAATGGATCATAATTCAATCTTAAAGAAGTATTTGACTCCGTGAAGTTCATTGGTTAATTCATCAACTCTATGAATAGGATAACAATTTTTTGTAGTATTTTTATTCAAGGCTCTATAATCAATGCACATCCTCATAGTACCATCCTTTTTGACTAATACCACTAAGGAGGCAAAAGAACTTGAACTAGGCTGAATGTGGCCCATTTTAAGAAGCTCATTAATGGGTTTCTCCACTTCTTTTAATTTTTGGGGCTGCCTATAAGGTGTAGTGATTATGGGCTTAGCCCCTTTTCAAGTTCTATAGTATGTTCAAAACCTCTCTTGGGGGGAAAGTCCTGGTGCGATGTTGTCAAATACCTTTTTGTGTTTTTTTAAGATAGGTTGGATGTTAATGTCTATAGTTATGTTTAAAATAGAGTTCCAATTTCGGGAATTCTAGGTAGAAACATCTCAAAGAGTGTAACCATGGGGTGCCCAAGATTACATCGGCATCCCCCAAATTTACAATGTAAAAATCTTCTTTGATTGGATGCTTTCCCAAGGTGATGCTTAGTTGTGGAATTTTTCTTGTACATAGGGAAGTGGACCCATTAGCCAAGGCTACTTTAAAGCTCTTAAAATATTTTGTTTCTAATTTCCTTTTTGCAACCAACTTTTCATTGAGAAAGTTGTGTTGCCCCACTAGTGACAAGGATGGTTACCTTTTGTCCCTTTAGAACACTTCGAATTTAGAAAGGTGATGCTTGGATGTTCTAGAGATGGCAGCTAGGTTTCCATGTTCTTCGTTGCACCTTTTTTTTTCTTGGATTTTCCTTTTCTTCTTCCGATGCTTGTTTGTTGGACATTGCTTCTATATTTTGTGCTTGGCTTCTTTTTTCACGTGTCTTGACCCCCGTTTTTTTTAACACTTATAGCACAAAAGGTCTTCATGTTGCCTTTTAATGTGCTTTGATGGGTTTATCTCTTGATGATATATTTTTGGAGTAACTTATATCCCTTGTTTTAATGGTATCAAGTCTTAGGGCTTTTAATATTGCAGCTTGGAGAGTAGTGGGATCAAGGGCACTTACTAGGCCATGAATAGCTTTGGATAGTCCTTATATAAATAGGTGAGTCTTTTTTCGGTAGTTCTGGGAACCATGATTGAAATCTTTTAGAATTCCACTAGTCTTTAACGGTTTCTTCTCGTCTTAGTTGATTTAATTCTTTAAAATATCTCTCAGGGTGCTTTTGTTCAAATCTTTTCAATGATTTTTTTGGTGAAGTCATCATAAGTTGTTATGTTTTGGTGGCCTTAAGTAATCAAGCCATGGTTCTACCAGTCGTGTGCCACTCCATCCAAATGTAAGATGACGAATTTGATGGCATCTTCTATCATAGTATTTAGAGATAAATACGCATCTAATTCTTGGATACATGAATGGGTGGTGACCTTCCCCAATCCATCAAAGTGAGGGAGAGTCAACTTGCCTACTTTATGATATAAGTTTTAACTTTTTATCAAGTTGATCCCTCTTCTTTCTAGGGTTACTTCTTGTCCCGGCCTCACAAAATTCCCTAAATGGAATGTTTCTCCTAACTTTTGGATCAAGTCTTGAATACGATTCGATAAATTCCTTTAAGTTATGGTTTGGTATATTGATTTCTTCTTCTCTTGTTGGTCCTTCTTTAGGTATGAAGGAAGGTCTAGTTATTCTTGGTGTTGACCCTAACAAGGCTCTATTATCATTTTCAGAATGATTAGAGGTGACATTCCTTCCATTAGTTTGGTTGGGTCTAATATTGCTGATTGTGTTGTTCATATTTTGAAGGGTTTATAGAAATAGTTGTATTGTCTTCTCATTTTGTTCCACCAGAACACTCAATTCATTTCCCGTTTATTCATTCCTTTTATTTTGTTGAGTAGAATTATTGGTGGATGGAAGTTTCTTCTTTTCTCTCTCTAATGCTCTTGTTCTTTCACTTTGTTGCATATACTTTTCCTTTTGATTCTCAATTTGCTAGGATCAGTGCTCTGACACCAATTGTAATGTCTCCAAATTGGTGTACACCCGATTTTTGCCTCGAAATAACAATTCCTCAACAAAAGTCTTTATAAATAGTATTCTATGATTAAAGATATGATAGCTATTGAATCTTTAAATAAGCAATTAAATTAAATAACATCTCATATGTGGATCTAGTTTATAGTTCTATTTCCAATAATCAACCATAGTAAGGGTTGAAGGTGAGAGCACGATAGAGTGACCAGAGCATTCACTGCAACTAAGCCCAAGGGCGTGATACAACACCCTTTGGCCCACAAGCGGCAGGAAACTCGTCCATCCAACATGGGGTGGCCTACTTAGAAGGGGAACCCGTCTTCGCCCTCCCTACTCATGTCTCCTTATTAACCCATATATGATTGCTTCCTTTCTTTAGTTCACTTCTAACAAACAACCATTGCAGGGATTGGAGAGGAAAGCATAATACGGTGCCTGAAACATTTGCCGCCTCAACTAAGCCCAAGTGATGATACAACACCCCTTTGCCCAGAAGTGGCAGGAAACTCCTCCATCCAGGCCTACTATGAAGGGGAACCTGTCTCTGCCCTCCCTATTTGTGTTTCCTTATTAACCTCTGCATGATTGTTTGTAGGAGAATAAGTAACTTCAATAAATACTTTAAGAATCTAGATTGATTAGCATTTCGCATTAGTAACTATACCAAAATAATAAGAGATTATATGTTAAACAACATCATTACAATGCATACCACAATAGGTGCTAGAACACAAGATTACTGTATCTTGAAATGCAGACAGCTTGCATGCAAAACTGATCTCATCCAATTCCTTGATGCCTTTCCTTCAAATGGAGTTCTTTTATAGCCTTCAATTGGTAAAAGGAGGGTTATATCCCTTCCTAGGGTCACATCCTTCTTAAGAGCGGTGTCCCTTCACAACTGTCCTTTGCCCCTTAACTAACAGATCACCGTTTTTTTACATATGAGATCGCTGCCTTAGTCAAATTACTTCTCGACCATGATTAATAATATACGTATATGTGCCTTATCGTATAGAATAGAGACCGCTGTGTATACACCAGACTATGCATAGATGCTGGGTCAGATTGCTAACATTTGATGGGATAAAATCTTACCTTCTCTTTGCTGCTTGTCTTGGTTGGATCTAGATCACAAAATTGTGAAGTTGTAGAAATAAGACAATTTTCTGTGTATGGGTGTTTGTTTATTAAGGATGGTGTGAGTATTTTGTATCATGGCGGGGGCATGATATTTACTGAAGGGAAACTAAAAGATAATGGTTTCACGAGTGATGTTGCAACTAAAACAACCTTGTGGTTGATAGCACATCATTTGAAGTTGAACATTCTTGCAACTGTTTGCATTAAAAAAAATTGCATTGTGTAGTTTCTAGGTTCTGGCGACTAAAACACCCGTTTTTTGGTTGGTCATTAAGGGTGTTAGATTCCTTACCCATGCAACACGTGGGGGGTCTATTCCTGTGGTATATTACCATGCATATTTTTATATGTTTGTGCGCATTTACTAAGAGCATACCCAATCGTTTCTAAACTGAGATTTGAGTTTGAGTCATCATTGTTGTAACCAAAGTTACCAGATGTTTTAGTTACCTGGTGAATGGCGAATCCTGTGAGTCTTGCATTGAGCAGGCCAAATGAGGCTTGCTGACCCATTTTAGAGATTCAATGAGGTTGGCCAAATCTGATCAAGTTTGGCGAGTGAAGCTGAATGTGGTGAGTCTGGTTTAGTCTAGGCCGAATTTGTCAAAAATTCATGTTTTTTAGATTTTTTTAGTTCATGCTTTCTTTAAAAATCCCGAGTCTATTCTGAATTCAAGTCTCAATTGAGAATTACCTTCCCAGGTTTTTGCCAAGTCTGAGTCCGGTAACAATAATTGTTATGCTCCATCTTTGCCACTCAGTCATGTCTGCTAGACTACAGCTAAGACTATCTTTATGGCATCATCCTATGCATGTTTGTGTGCGCATTTTGGAATCTTTAGTTATTTGTCTGTTAGTTCTGCATTGTAATATGAGTGGATAATTGGTATGGTCCACATGTCATCTCTAAATTTGTGACTGAAACACTAATCCATTATGGATCATACCTCCATATTGAGGAGTTTTTGGTCCTCCAAAAAGCTCAAGTGTGGAGAAGATGAGAAAATGCCTCACTTTCACTTTGGAATACCACTTGTCATCTCTGTACTTGTGACTGAAACATCGACTCGTTTTGGATTACTCATAGGGGATGTTACTTGACTCTTTGGGTGTAGATGTCCTGTAAAAGATCATAGTTGATTGGAGATCAGTATTATATGAAACAAGAAATATGATAATGATATTTTTTTTGGACAATATTTGATTACAAGCAATGTGTTTTCAAATAAAGTTAGTGTTGATGCTGGGGTTAGATTACATGCACAATTAAGGCCTGCAACAGTTCCCTTTGGATTTATGAAGCTCAGTTTTTTATGGGTAAGCAAAAGAGAACCCAGGCTTAATGGGCAGGGGTTATATCTTTATAAATGGTAATGCTAGAAATTCTAGCTTATGCAATGGAAATTGTTTGTGATAACACCAATCAACTTGAAGCTTGGGTTTTGCTGGAAGGAATTTGATTTATGGTCATTAGGGGCTAGAAGAATCTAATTGTAGGAGTCTTGCAAATTGCGATTAGTACTAGTAATAATGGGAATATTGCTTCATGGCATCTAAAAAAAGGGTCCAAGAAGTGAAACAGATTGCTAGCAAGTCTCTTCCTCATTTATACAAGTAAAAAGAAAAGGAAATTAAGTGGCAGATCTTACTACAAATTGTGGGGTGGGCATTTTTTTCATTTTAGGGTGCTCCTAGTAAGTTTTAAGGAGGCAACTTCAGATATGGTCTTTAGAGACTCTTGGTGGAAGATGCTTCTTTGGTACTCATCTCCATAAAAATCTAGACCCTAATTCTCTAACGGTTCTCCAGCCTTCCCCTCCTTATAATGCCATCCCTGCCACTAATACACCACTTCACGCTATATCAGATTTGCTTTTTGCGCTCCATTTGGTTGGATTTTCATCTTTTTCCTCTTCCTGTTTTTTATATACATGAAACTCTTGGACTATAATTATTATACTTAAGTGCAATTTGCCACTCCCAGGTACATGTTAACCTCTCATTGTGAGTAGCGTTATATGACCTTTTTGTTATCTGTATTAGGAATTACAGTTTCATTAGCATGATTCAAGCTTAGAGTAGGTCTGTGGTCATTTTTATCAGATTTAAACTTTCCTTTTCTTCAAAGTAATCCCAGTTACCTGTTTTTTCTTTGATGTAATACTTGTCTAGTGGCACTGAGCAATTTACATGGGTGTGTGCATATTTGTACATATAATTTCAGAGATCAATTTAAAAAGTTCAAATGTTTATTGCAGTAACAGAGAATAATAATTTAATTCACTAATTGTATTTTGAATACTTGAACGGATTTACATCTCCTTTTTCCCACTAACATATTGTAGTAACCATATATATATACTAAGTATGTGTTTCCTTAGGAATCTGCAATCTCCTATTAGGATATTATTTTTATTCTGTTTATGAAAGGTTTGCTAATATTTCTCTTGGCTTTACTGATCCAGCGATGCATACCGTACACGCCAAACACTTCAAATTATGCAAGCACATGTAAAAGAGTTTTTGGAGGCAGAGGTGCATTTCATTCCAAGCTTTTATTCGATAGCAGCAATGGATGGGCAAACTGCTCAGCATTTACAACAAGCTGTCTGCCAACATTCAAGAGATGACATACTTACTATAATGTTAGAAGCAATTATGCCTTCTTGTTATTTGATATAGAGCTTGGATCAAAATGCATTTTGCTGTCATATTTTCCATTCATCTAAAGCTTGATTTTTTTAAACAGAAAAATATTTTACTGCCATAATTTGCTTTTAATACTCGTATTTTATTATTTTGTTTCATGGATCTTCTTCCCTTATATATGAAATTATTGTTAAGAGCAGCATAATTATAATGTGGGATGCAATTAAAGTAATTCTCAAATGGTTTGAGGCTGTCAGATTGCCATTGACTTAAGCTTCATTGAATTAACTAAGAATTATGGTGAAACTTTCGGTATCAAACATGTTCAAGTTACTGACTTAAAACATTCACATTTATTATGTGTTGCAAACTGGTAGGGATGTCTGTAAAAACTGCTCGAGGTGAATGAGCAATTGCTGATAATATTTGCATCCAGCAACATTGAACATAAAAAATTTGGTAGGAAATCCTTGCCCCTAGATAATGTTTTGCCTCCTTGACTTTAGCTATTTGTGGAATTGTCAGCTCGAAACTGTTTAAGTGGGAGAAATCTAGTTAAATTGGCTATGAGACAGTTGACTTCCATGGTAATATTCATGAATGATGCTGATTATGGTATTACATCCAGGATACCCAGTATTTATGGTAACTTTGATGCTGCTGGTTCCATTTGAAGTAGGAGCTATAACCTTTATCTATGCACAAGTCTGAATTTTCCCAGAGAAAGCTAATGATTTGTCATATGATCTTGATAAAAATTAAATGTTTTCTAAAGGGTGTCAAAAATAATCTTTTCTGTACAAATTTTGAATTTAGTGTTTAAATTTAGTTACATTGTTCCTTGGGAACATGGATCTAAAACTTTGCTATAGAATGCAATCATTTCAAAAAAAAATAGGCCTATCTTGCATGACAAACATTATTTTAGATACCATAGGTACCATTCGTGCATTGTGCTTAAAATATTAGAACAGATCACGATAAGTGGATCCTGCCTGTTGAAACAAAAAGAGAAAACAATGTATTGTGATGGCCAACAATAATTCACTCTGATTCATAGAGAGCGAGCCTTAAATAATCTTTATTGTCTGTAAAATAATGATTAATTACAGTATGATGACATTGGACCTAACTTGGTTAATTGGTGTTAAAAGTAGTCTGAGTTATCCACCGAGGAAGGAGAAACAAGATTTTTCTATGTCGTAGTTTCTTCTCAATATCTATCTTTTCCAAAGCATGTTATAGCAGTGCTTTGATTTTGGTTGCAAGTAGATGACCATGAAGAAGAGGGTGATGAGTCTTATTTGGTTAAATCCTATCGCAAATGCTCTTTAGGGTTTCTTTGACCAACTAGAAGGTCTAAGCTTGTAGGTTTGAGTATTTTAGATCCTTGGTGCTAATTATAGCTGTGTGTTTCTTATTTTAGTATTTAAATGGTATATTTTACGAATGTACAGCTCTATTTTAATGACCAAATTTGTTCATCCACAAATCATTAGAATTTTTTTTTTACAGGTGTATGGGGCATAATAGAGGCTGGGAGGAAGCAGCGTCAGTGTTCTCTGGGGTTCCTGTTGAACTTAAAACAACCAATGCTGCTGTACTAGAAGCCTCTGGAAAGTCTTGGGAAGAGGTAAGTTTTAGTTAACTACATGCTTGATTAATCACATACAATTCGCTATTATGAATCTCTTGAATAGGCCAAAAAGAAGTTCACTCTAAATGACACATTGCATCACTTTTTCTAAGATTACAGGCAAGTAATATTTTCTTCTTTGAGATTTGAGAAACCATTGTAAATAAACATACTAAAGTTGAGTTATGGACGATATAACTTAGCACAAGTCTACTGGGATTTTATTAAGACATAGTTAGAGGAGCTGCTCTCTCTGCCCTTGGTACAGCACTCTGGCAGACGGGACATGTCTCTGGTAGAAGAGAGGAGGTTGGGGGTGTTAATATATTTCAGATTCTAGCAAGGAATATATCAATCTATAGAGATCTTTCAATTAACTAAGCACAGGAATCAAAATAAGCATATAAATGAGTAAGATAATACCCGGAATAATTTCTGATCTGCAACTTGAAGTACTCAAGTTTAGCCCCTCCAATTAGCCGCTTAATACCTTCTTGAACAATTTGATTCTGCTTGTAGCATGTAGATGTGACAAAGCAGATCAAACCCTCGATACCAATATCGTAACTATTTAGATAAATGCTGGTCAAATTTTGTAGTCCAAAGTCAGATGTATATCTAAGCCTTATTTGCAATATTTTTCCTTCAATATCTAATGAATATCTAGCTCGATATTTCTGGACTAAATTGCATAAATAATCTGAACTGATTCCAGCAATATATGATTGTTTCCAGCGATATAATGTATTGCAATCCTCAATACATGAACTTTTCAACTTGTATATCCTCCAGTGAATGGCAAAGGTAAATTCATAGATCAAGGCAGCAAGAATTCGCACCAGCTAGGAGGGAGAATCCGATCTAGGTTATCGCTCCTTAATACTCCAAAACGCCAATCCAAATACACACTAATGGCAGGTTTGAATGTTTGAACTCCTTGAACTTGCACACCAAGATTGGAGAAGAAGAAATGCAGATATAGATCCTTGAGGAAGATAGCATGTTATGTTTTTGATACTTCTTTCCTCAAGGATCGAAACAATATATATAAGAGTCTTTTGATAAACTCTACCACCCCAAGGGTGGCCGACTTGGGCCCTCCCAAGTAAAATAATAAATAACCTTTTATTTATTATTTATTTAAATTGCCACTTATATATATGTAATTAATATCAATCAAACAATAAATAATAAATATCACCTATATTTATTATTATTATTAATATCGTTTTACAATGATAAATATATATATCCTATATATATATATATATTTATTATTATTGCCTTTAATTGTTCAAGATGGTTGATCTATATGCCGTAAAGGCCATAATATCAACAGGGGGTGATCCCCAATATCTGGAGGGGATATCCATATCTTGGTGACTCATGGTCTGTCTTACAGATAACTTTCTTAGGATATGAATTTTTCCAGATTGTTAACATGGCACAAGTTCTCCCATCTCTGATCACTAGTCTACTTACAAACTAAAACATCACTTTTGTTATTATTGATAGAAAACCGTTTTTGATAATTTATGTGGCTACCTAACTGCTTGGGTCATAATTTTCATTATATGCATCCCTTGGAGAGAATTGAACTTTGGTTACCCTAAAGGATTGTTATTCTCCTACTAGCAGGTCATTACCTCATGGACCAAAAACTGGCAGTTTGAATTTATTTTGGAAGTTCATATTCATGATGATCTGGAGGGGAATACCTTCTGATATCTTGGGGACTCCTGGTCTGTCTTGCAGGTAACTCCACTAGGATATAAAGTTTTCAAAATTGTAAACATGGCACAAGGTCCCAATCTCTGACCAATAACCTGCATTCAAAACCAAGAAATGTTAGTTTTTTTATTAAATTATAATTATTATTAGCAAACCACTTTTGATAACTGCTGAGGACTTTAGTAGCATTCCATTTACACAACATTGAGATGGTGGGGCAAAAGTGTAAATGAAATTCAATTACCCAGATTTAAAATGTTGGAAATAGCTTCACCATCTAAGGTCATAGGATTATGAGGAATGAAATCAAGAAATGCATAAAATCCATTACAGACACACATAAGACCATAAAAACGAGTGGCATATTCATTCATTTCTTCATTCCTGCAATAAAATCAATGTACAATAAAATAAAAGATAATATACAAGGCACAATATAACTCCCTCAACCACCAGGAATGACCACGTCTTAATTAATCAGTTGTGGCTAGCGAATCAATGAGACATAAATCTTAAGAGTACAAATATAAAACAATGTAATATAAAAGCATATTCAACAAACTCACTTGTAATTTGAAGTTTCTAATCAATCCACCAAAAGCATCAATCTCACCAATGGATCCATCTCACTCTCATCATGTGCCCAAGAGAGAGAATAATTCAGGTACATATTAACTGAGTTCAATGTCGCCTTTTGGGATGTACCTAATTTTGGCCAAAAAATAACAAATCCAAAAACACAATTCATTTACGAGAGTATTCTTTTACTAGATTACACAATTGTAATTGAAAAGGAAAAATAATCAACATCAAACAAATGATAATGAAGTTTCCTACTGTAGACTTGCACACTATAGTTTCAACCATTTTAGAAACTTGAGGGGAAAAGCACCATAGGTTGCCGAGAGATTATCCCCCACAATTAAGCCCAAGAGCGTCGAACAAGCAACCAAGTCAATCCGACCCCTTGGCCCTATTGTGACCTATACACACATCGCCCATTTCAAATGGCACCCCTGTTTTTTGGTCTGCTTGCCTCCCCTTTTGGTTTTGTTGTTTAGGTAGCTCTAGCTCCGTCTCCTAATTCCTCCTCATGATCCAATTGAGAAATGATGATGTCTGCTAAGTCTTGAAGAGTGGTTTCTCTCGAAAGTTTTAGTCTTGAAGAGTTTCATCCCCAAAAGACGCCCAGAAGGAGAAGGGAGATAAGGTGTCGCTGAATTTGAGAAAACCGGGAACCCGGTGCTTCTTTTGTACCCGAGAATGCCCACCAAACATTCAAACTCAATTGATTTAAGTGACTAAGTCTAAGAAGACAAAATGTTGGAAATCTCTATATAAGAACAGATTCACGCCCAACTGGAAACAAAGGACAGCAAGAGGATGTGTTGAAGTTTGAGAAAAGCACAAAACGCATCAAGAAAATCACTAAGTAAAATGTTGGTTAAGTGTGCCCAAATTCGAAGACCTCAGAGAAATGTCAGAAAGAATTCAGAATTTACTTATGTTTAAAAACCATAAGAAGAAAGGGAATGCAAGAAATTTGTTTCTAACTGTAAAATCTTTCATTAAGCAGCAATCATGCATACTAGAGAAACCTGCTTCAATATCTAAGTCCATCTTTGTTCCAGCATGCGCTCATCAGCATTGGAAATCTTACCTAAAGGAAATGTGTGAAAGAGATGTAGTCCTCAGCGATGGTCTAAATGCACTCTCAACACCCGTCAAAAATCCTGTTCAAGCAAAACCCCGACCATGCATCTTTGTTCCATGTTTTAATTTTGTTTTGCAGGAAGGTGAAATGGCAGAACCTAGAGGAACGAGTTTGACCAAGAAGCAGCTGATCAAGAACGAGCAAAGAGGGTTTTATCCTGAATCTAGTAACATGTCGAAATGGGAAGATGTTGGTGATACAAATCTTGGATGCCTTGATATGAATGAGTTCAACCGGAGAATGATTGGATACAAGGATCACAAACTGACACACTTGGCTACCCAGATTGTGAACAGTGGGATTGTCACTGCAAAACCTTTCCTTCCATCTTTTCAGCATGCAGAATTAATGGTGGAATGTGCAATACACTACAATCCAGGTGACAGAATAGTCAAGGATTCAGATGGAAAAGTCAGCAAATCTTTCTCCATCTGCAATCTCAGAAGCATTTGGAATCCCTGCATTCTGAAAAATGGTACTTAAATCAAAAGAGCAAGCACTCAGAATTTTCACTGTTGGGGTTCAACATTGTGAGTGTCATAAACAGTAAATGACTGCGGAAGAATAGAGTCCACCATTCCATGTTGCCTAAGAAGCTAGTTTGGCTCGATCTTCATCATGAATATAGTGATTTAGTTATGATGCTGAGCATGATTTTCAGGATTTCACAATCCTATCAGTTTGAGTCATGGATGTGGTATTTTGTTGAACAGGTGCTTGAAGGATTCAACCATAGTTCAACTTATTGGTATCGGCAACTTATCGCCGAGGGCAAAAAAAAAAATATCGGAAAATATCGGAGATAAGTCGAAAACTTATCGGGAAAATATCGGGAACTTCAAAACTTGCTTAAATTTAATTAAAAATTCATTTTTTTTGCAAAATTCAATAAGCAGATGCATCTAATGAGTCAGTAAATGAGTAAACAAACCAAACAAGCTGATCTAGATATATATAAATGCAAATAGGGTACAAAATCGCATCCTCATGTGGAATGCTGATGGCTGATAACCATAGTCTGATAGCCTAAAGACTCTCTGTAAAGAAAACTTAAAACAGCAAATTGTCTTTGTAAAACATTCAGCAAATGTCAAGTACAATATCAAAATAGTCTCTGTCTAACTCTACATCTTCCTCTTCCCACGAGATCTAAAAACTACTAGAGTGGGAGAGAGTCTAGCCCTAGAAGTCTGATCCTGATGTGGCTGTGGCTGTGGCTGTGCCACTGCCTCCTCCCTCTGTGCAACTGGTCGTGACCGGATGTCCACCCTGGATGTAGATGGTGCTAATGATGGCACTGGCAGTGACTCCTCATCATCTAAATCCTCCTCACTGTCCTCATCCTCCTCAACGTCATCCATTCCCACTGCGAATCCACCCTCCTACATAGCCTGCCTCTCCAAATCATAGATCTCATCCTCTGTGAACAATGGAGGCTGCTCCTATGATGTCCAATCAAAGTAAGGATCTATGTCATCTATATCAAGTGTACCAGCTGGTGGTGCCTCTGCTCTTTTAAGGCGCAATTTGAGGTTATATCGCACAAAGACAAGGTCATTCATCCGTTTTTGTGATAACTTGTTCCTCTTCTTTGTGTGAATGGCCTCGAACAAGCTC